>JANHJO010002405.1:79985-95893 GCA_032468235.1 Pseudoxyrhopus heterurus | reverse complement strand
ATCTTCAGGATCTGGTCTTCTAAAGAGCAGTCAGGATTGATCTCCTCTAGGACTGACCGGTTTGTTCGCCTTGCAGTTCAAGGGACTCGCAGGAGTCTTCTCCAGCACCATAGTGTATAAACTGAAGCAAACTAGCCAGTAAGTAGTAAATAAAGCAAAAAACTAATAAAAAGCTAAAAGAAGTGATAAATAAAATAAATACTGTAGTGTTCTTAGTGCTTAAATCTTCTTTCTACCATCTCATTTAATAAAAATCATTTCCTACCAGAGCACATTTTCTTTAAAGAAAGAGAGCAGTGGGGTTTCATTCCATATCCTTATGTATAAATTATTATAATCTCCTTCTTCTCTTTCTCTTCCTTTTCTCTTAAAAAAACAACAACATTTTTTCATCTCTACCATGACCTTCTTAAGTGAGTGGTTGATTCTTCCATAAGGCTTTGCTTTTAGAGCCAGCTAGAACAGAAGACTGCAGCTGATCCATTTCTAACTAATTTGTATGGCTCCTGATCTTAAGAATAAGAGAACAGCTATAGCACAGATCAGGGATGCAGGATTGTGGTGTTCCCTATCCATGAATTTCTTAAATAATCCTCGAGTTATGACCACAGCGGAGCCCAAAATTGATGTTGCTAAGGAAAACATTTGTTCAGTGAGTTTTGCCCCATTTTATGACCTTTTTTTGTCAGAGTTGTTAATCATTGCATTTGTTAAGTTAGCAACACAATTGTTAAGTGAATCTGGTTTCCCCATTGACTTTGCTTGTCAGAAGGTCGCAAAAGGGGATCATGTGCCCCGGGACACTGCAATCGTCATAAATACGAACCAGTTGCCAAGCACCTGAATTTTGATCAAATGATCATGGGGATGCTGCAACAGTCATAAATGTGAACAATGGTGATAACTCACCTTTTTTAGTGCCATTGTAATTTTGAACGGTCACTAAATGAATGGTTGTAAGTCTAGGACTACCTGTATTACAAGGGAAGTTCTAGTCAGTGGTGTAACAGATGAAGGTTTGACAATGCATGGTAAAGGCTTATAGAATTGCATTGGACAGCAAGATGGGTGACATATAAATTTAATAAACAAATCAATAGCTAACAGAGCTTGGTGCTGTTCTGCTGAGATCTGCGGTAATGTGGTTTATTTTTGTATGTATTTCCTTCTACTATTTCAATCTTCATGACCTAAAATGTGATGAAGTGTAGCATCGTGCAAAAGGGAGACTTTGTTACTGTCTGCAGATTGATTTAATCCTATGTCAAAAGTACAAAAATTGTCTACCATTAAATTTATTACATGCATTCACTTTTCATGTTCCTAAGAAAGAACTTTTAGATAAGCAGTTGGTTTCTTTATCCATCACCATCTATCTATTTCATTTAGTAGTAACTTCAGGTAGCTAAGTGTATATTAGTCTGGAAGTGAAATGGGAAGAGCATACAAAATTGCAAATTAAATGCAAAAGAGAGTGTTGAAGACTCCCCCAAAGGCTGATTAATCTGATTCATGTGGATTCTAAAATACATGAAATATCGAGTCCTCAACTGAGGGGTAGGAAAAGAAATAGGAAGTGAAGGCAAACCAGGGAAATCCCTGTTCAGGTCATAGATGAAGGATCAAATATAGTTTTGTGGTTTACATCTTGCATTGTCCTCATCAATACTTATTTTATTTTTTATTTTATTTATTTTAACAAAATTTATATACCGCCCTCTCCCGAAGGACTCAGGGCGGTGTACAAAATTAAAAAACATATAAAAACATTGAATAAAAACACATTAAAAAACACATTCACACACCATTCGCTTCAGCCCCAAGCCTGCCGGCACAACCAGGTCTTCAGCGCCTTACGGAAGGGTAGGAGACTGGATATGGTCCTAATTTCCAGGGGAAGATTGTTCCACAGAGTCGGAGCCGCTATAGAGAAGGCCCTACCCCGCGGTCCCGCCAGCCTACATTGTTTGGCTGATGGGACCCTCAGGAGGCCAACCCTGTGCGAGGGCGTCCCAGGCAGCAGGGCATTTAAGGTATATGGAAGATTGACTTAATAAAAAAACATGTGATGTTAAAATATGTTCCATCAATTAAACAATGCTACCTTTTGGGATCCTTATTGTCCTTTTTGGGATCTGGGATCCTTATTGTCTGGAAATATAGCCCTCTGGAGAACCATTATGTCATTTAGGAAATTGTTAAAGAATTGGTGATCCTTTCAGGTCTTGGGCACAGGATGATTGTAGTTATGGTTGATTTATCCTTGCTGTTTTGTTCTTCAGGTTATTGTTTTTACAAAATCTTAACATGTCTGGTAGAATCCTTTGCAATAAGCATCCAGAATGTATTTATTTATTAATTAATTAATCACATTTATAAAGCCAAAATCCATATGTCTGTCACCCACTATAGATCGTAGATGAAGGAAGGAAGGGTCCACCAATCGGAATCAACAATTGACAAACTTCTAAGAATTTAGGTCATGGATTTCCTAATTTCAAGTGAATCAAAAAGATAACTTTGAATTTTTAAGAATTTACATTGTTCTGGAGACAAGGAAGGTGTATATATTTGGGTATTCATGATGTAAATATGCCTTCTTTCCTTTCCCCTTTCTTTCAAAGGCTTCATAGAGCTGAGTCTATATGACCAAGTAAGGCTTTTGGAAAGCTGTTGGTTGGAAGTATTAATGGTGGGTCTAATGTGGAGATCCATTGATCACCCAGGGAAGCTCATATTTGCACCAGATCTTGTGCTTGACAGGTGAGAAATAAGTATTGTTAGACTTGCATGTATGTTTGGAAGTTAAGGCTTGAATGAAAATGCATTAACAAGCAAACACAATCTTTTATCAACTTAGGAAGGCCCGAATATTTTCTCCTGCATGAACTATCATGGTTAACATTTAGTTCACCCCTGCGCATCCCCTCCTGCAGATTTACCTGCAATGATATTAAAAGAAACTTCACCAATTCCTGAACAAGTGTTCAGTTAGAGTTAACTGGAAAGGCTATAGGCAGTACTTTGTAGCAATCTAGTCCTGGGCTGGGCAATTTTTTATAGCCGCAAACTATATTTTAACTACTGCTTTTTTGGATTGCAAAAAACTGTGTGTGTGTGGGGGGGTACAGTTGTGATTTCACTAGTCAAAACAAGGCTGGAATTTTTGGTCATTCTAGAAATATGTGTGGGATGTTAGGTTGAATAAAATATAGTTATTTTAGGAGGAGGTTTTAAGCATCAGAGCAGCAAGACAGAAAGAGAAACTGTTGAAAGTTAAAAGAATATGATCATGAGTTAGATTGTAATGAAGGTATGATTTCACCTTTTATAAAATGAACAAAGATTGTGTTGAACACTTACATTTAATGCTTAAAATATGCACAGTGTACATAAAATATGAAGTACTTAATAGAGGCAAAATGTGACCATATGTTGGAATAAAATGCAGTATTTTGGTGGAAAGCATGCTTTGTACGTCAAGTAATCCTCTGACTATCTTCAAATTAGGGATGAGGGAAAATGTGTAGAAGGAATTTTGGAAATCTTTGACATGCTCTTGGCAACGACTTCAAGGCTTCGAGAGTTGAAATTACAGCACAAAGAATATCTCTGTGTCAAGGCGATGATTCTTCTCAATTCCAGTGAGTAGAAGTTTCAGTCATGTCAAGCTGTGCTTATTATTGAGACAAAAAGTTGGGTTGTGGTAGGAAAAATTTCAAAGGACGCAAGAGCTGTTAAGGTGAATGAAATAAAAACAACCAAAGTGCTTTTCCCTTCCTTATATTACAATGGTTTTATACCTAAGATCTAGATCACTATATTGTGCTACTCTGCATGATTGTGTGCGCGCGTCCAATTATTTTCCTAGTTTTTTTTATGGAATTAAATTTGTATATTCCAGATCAGTGTTTGTCCACCTCCTCTGGGGGCTATTCCTTTGATTGACCCCCAAACACAGGATCTGATGATCAAATTGAGCACGTTACTTTTTTACATTAAAAAATGAGAGTGTTAAAACATATTTCTTCCTTTCAAATTGGTGTCTCCTGTTGTAATACATGCACACACATGTGTATGTATGTTCATATAAGCTATCTCTCTGCCATTATCAAAAGCAATATAGGACTCTTATCACTATCAGTTGCATTGGAGAGAAGGAGGCTCCTTTACAATCCAAATAGCACATGAATCAGTGATGGTTACAGTTGTGCTTGAGAGACTAATCATCATAATAAACTCAAGTGCCTATCTGGTAGAAATGCTTCTAAAAGCTTTGAAAACATATTTGTAGTAAAAAAAACTTATTTTTTTATTTTAGGAACCTTTAGATAGCTCTCATTGAAAGCAGGTGAATTTCAAAACCTTTTAAATGTTGTCTGAATTGTGAATATGATATTTATTTTGGTTTACTTTTATAATTAATTATGCCTCTATCCTGAACGGGGCATTCATGTGAGCCACTGTTTTTCTATTTAAAACTTACATAGAGTATTAGCATTTTCAGAGAAGAGCCATTTTCTTAACAACTGCTTAGTTAATTTAGCTAATTAGCTAAGCTAATTTAACTGAAAATAATCACCATTAGTGTTTTTAGGATGTTGTAAACTATTGTTTTGCTCTAAGGCATTTGTCTTGGACACTTCAATGTGAAACAATGTAATGGTCAAAGAAAAGATCGGATAACCGACTACATTGAGAAGGAAATAAAGGAAGTGACAAAATGAATATAAGCTGCATAGTAAGCAGAGTTGTAAAATCTTAAAGCCTTTCCATACTGTGTGTTGCCATTTATGAACTGCAAATAAATCCTGCTACGCTGATTTCATGCTTGCTTGCTTTCCTGGCTTTTATCTCATGATTGTTTGCTTCCCTATTGTCTCTCCAATTGCACACGATATTTTGCAAGATGAACTGGGTTTTCCAAGGATTAAAAAAGGGATGGGGGGGATAGATGGGCATTGGCATAAAGCAGCCAATCAATGCTCATTTCTTCTACTTAACCACTGTGTTTATTACCCTACCCATGTGCCGCTGCTCTGTGTTTTCAACAATAGCTCTTCTATCATTCTTCACAAAGAATAGAAGCATAACCATTTCTAATATTCCTTCTCCCTGTATATGCACAATCCATATGACCCTTGAGGGAGATGGGCAGTCTAGAAACATGAAATATAAAAGAATAAAAAATGTGTATTGGAGGGTCAGCTTATAAAATATACCTTCTGATGGGGCAGCTGCAAGAGTAGTTAAATCTTTTTTTGAAATTGTTAACAAATGCAGAAAAGCCAAGGGAGGGTGGGGGAAACCTTGATGGCATATCAGCAGGCTACCAAAATGCTGTTCTAAGAGGTCCTTGAACTGGTCTGAACGAAATAGAGTTGAAAAGTAAGAAATAAGGCAGAATTCCTTATTCAGAAGAGCTGAAGAAGCGTCTTGGATAAGAAGCGAAATGTCTTCAAAGAAAAACCAGAAAATCCAGTTGCCTCTTGAAAAAGCAATCTTTGGGACAACCATGATTTGAATGACTGAAAATCTCCATAGACATTGAAACATATTCCACATTTTAGTAAACCATTCTTCCATAGAGGGGATAAAAAAATCTCTTCTAATTAAAAAAACCATATCCTTGCAGCTGTTAAGATATACCATGCAACTTAGTATATATTGAATAAATATATAGTTGAGTGAAGTTTAATCAAAATATCTCAGGATAAAATGGAATTACCACTTTCAAGATTTCTTCCATGTTGTAGGTGAATCATAGTGTTGTTGAGTTTTACAGCATTGGCAACACATATGGAAGAAGGATCCAATTCATTCAACACATTTTAACATTTTGTAGAGATGCAATTACAGAATTTAGCAATCATGAATGGAATAGTGTAGCAGCAGTAAAACATAAAAAGATTTTCAAATTGCAAAATTTTGAAGTATCAAGTTGACTTCACTAAAACTGCTGTGTTTGTGGAAGTGATCCAAGCTAGTGTGGGTTCAAAAACCTGACACGTATACCGTAGTTTTTAGTTTAAGATGAATAGAATTTTAAGAAAATTAATGCAGTGTTCTTTATAATGTTACAAATGGTCATATGATATCACAGTCATACATATAGACTAATTTTCCAAGATAAACAAATGAAACAATTAATCATTTTCATACCTTTACAGTGATAGCTTGAACCTAAGTGGCTATCTTGACATACGTATATACATTGTTACACATTGAAGTTTCTTCTCTAAGTGGTATTGATTAAAAATAAGCTCCCAAAATTATTATTAGAAAGGCGTCTTAAGGGCTGACAAAAATGCATACCCATGCAGTCCTTCTGTATCTTTGCCTCAGTAATGTTGAACAGGATTCTGGGCTATTTGAAATGTGCTCAAGAATGAAACAGTGGATCCTTCTCTTGCTTAATTTGGATGATTAACCAAATTTAATGTATTATAAAGTGGTCCATTGTATTTCCTTTTTTAATATTAAAATTATAGTCTGGAGAAAGCAGTAGCAGTGATTGTTGGCAGACCTTGCAAGCAAGGCAAACAGGAGTGGAGGACGTTCATGAAATTTGTAAAAACTTTCCCCTTTCCTCTGAAAATTTTTGATAATATAAAAATTGTGATAGCAAATATGAAGAAGATTGGAGAGAGTGAATAATTAAGAAAGAAAAATAGTTCAGATAGTCTAAGCCAAGACTTAACAGGTTAACATAAGAATTAACATTATCATATTAATTAATCTGCCATAATGTGTTGTGTTTGATTGCCATAATGGTTGTGTGCCATCCAGTTGGTATGTAATAGTAATAGAAAGTGCTTACTTTCTTAATAAACTTAAGTTGAACCTTTTTCAATCTGATGTCCTTCAGATGTAGATTTCAAATTTTGGTCAGTTAGGGAATTGAAAAACCCAATACATCCGGAGACACCAGATTGGAAAGGTGAGTCTGAATCATTAATGAGTATAACAGGGACTGCATCCCAGTCTGTTGCCTTCCAAAGGAATGCTGGAGGCATTTGTTTCAAAGATGATAGAACATAGAACATAAAATTTGGTGGAGTAGAGCAAAGAATATTGACTACAGCCATAACAAAAACTACATTTGATTTTTTTAAATTTAAATTTAGAGCCCAGTGTAATCAATTGTATATAATTAATGTGATTATACCCTACATATATATTAATGTTCCTATTCTTCTAGATAAGAGAGTTTCAGAGGGACTCTTAGAAAGGTGCTTGTGATTCTGGAGTTGAGGTTGCATACTTCTAGATAAAAAGATGACCATCTATATGAATTATTCTGTAAATTCTTCTTTAATTCATCAAACCTCCAAATAATGTTAACAATATGCCTTTCTTTCTTGTGATTTTCCTTGAATAAAATCTGTCCAGTGTGAATTTAAACGTGAGATCTGCGTTTGGTTGGGACAGCAGTTTTTTTAAAACATAATTGCTCTGTTTCTGTATTGTTTCAGGAAACTTGCCATATGATTACAAAATAGTGATTGCTGGGAATCATGAACTAACATTTGATAAGGAATTCATGGCAGACCTTGTAAAACAGGATTACTACCGCTTTCCTTCTGTATCCAAATTGAAACCAGAGGACTTTGACAATGTTCAGTCACTTTTGACAAACAGTATTTACTTGCAAGATTCTGAGGTAACCGTCAAAGGATTCCGAATATATGGCGCCCCTTGGTAAGTCTAAAATTTACCTTTATATGCATATATATGTAATTAATTCTACAATCTGTGAAGTTCTTATGTTAACATAGTATGTACTGTAATTTCTTCTGAATAAGGGAAGTAATAGATACTCCATAACTCAAAATCTAATGTTTGTTAGAAAACGAAGGCTATGAGCATATTCTGGAATACTTTGTTATTTTGCATAATAAATTTGAAATTCAAAACTCCTGATTTTATTTAATTGCTGTATGCTAGAAGTGTAACAGATTTTTTTTGTGTGTGTTTTTAAATGACACAAAGTAGTTTAATCATAGCACGCTAAAAAGGGATATATATATATTTTAAAAGAAATCATTGAGAGCTATAATAAAAAAACCATAACTTTCTTATGTCAGAGAGAAGAGATTGAGTAAATGGATAAAACTACACAAATAATGTCCAATTAAGTTTGGTGCTGTTCCCTTTACTTTAGTGTGTCAGCTTTCATATGAAAACTAAACTGAGCTCATCTGATTAGTATGATCTGTTCACTGCAAGAAAGAAAAAAGTGTTCTTTGAAAGACACTTAATGATGGTTATTGTAAGTCTGCTTGTTCTCACAGCTCTTTAGTTAGTAATCTGCTAATTAGATACTGCACATAGGTAAGATCTCATATGTCCCCATTTATGTCTCTACTAATCATGGCAGGGTTCCTCTTCATTTAACTCCTTATGCACTTAATAGAAAATGCTTAAGTTGAATGTTTACTACAAGGAATTATGACAGTCTGCTACTTATTTCAAGTTATTTAAAAGCTGCAATTACGATTTCCTTCTTTATGTTTGTATTATATTGGGTAATTGAAGAAAGAAATTCTACTTTTTTATACTTCCAGTCTATTTGAAAAACAGAAAGGATGCTGTATGTATGCATACACGTGAATAATCACATAGTTGTATGTATGCATACACGTGAATAATCACATACCTGCATGTATGCATAGCCAGAGACCAGGATGAGAAAAAGAGAGTAGAATATTATTTTAACATAATACTTGTTTAATTGTCTTGCGCCAAAACCTTTCTGCGTGATTTGGATTTTAGATTACCTTCCTGATGTCTTGCAAATAACCTAAATGTAATGGGACTTTTAAAACATAGTTTCCCATTCATGTCCATACTAGTTAAAAAGGTATCAATCTTTAACCACAAAAAAGAATGCAAGAGAAGAATTTACCTTACCTCAGGGATCAGCAGTCTGATCCCTTCCAGTTGGTTTAGACTTCAACTTCCATCAATTGCATAGCCAATTTTAAAGGATGATGGGAGGTTAATGTTCCCAGAGTGGTGCGGTGGCCTAGAGGTGGAGCCTCACAATCGGGAGGCTGTGAGTTCGATCCTAGGTAGAGGCAGATATTTCTCTCTCTGGGCACATTGAGATTATAACTGCTGAATATAACTCAGCATTGGCGACAGGAAGGGCATCCTTCCAGTAAACATTCAGCTCCATTAAGTTGCACAGATTCCACCCCACAAGGGATTATGGGGTTAATGATGGAGTTAATGTTCCCAAAGTTTGAGAAGTTGTTTCACTCTCATTTCTCCTTTAAGACTTGTTCTCTGTACAAAAGGAAGATTCATTCTCGTCTTATTTATTAGTTTTACTGTTAAAAATCTAATCCAATTGTAACTTTGTGAAAAAAAATTAAATCAGAACTGTACAAAATGTTCCCTCCCTCTATTTTTGCTTTTAGTCAGCAGAAGCAATTCAAACTTTTCACTTAAATGAGTGAGTTGTATATTGGAGAATTACCACATATAAAAATAATAAACCTAAAAGTGTTGAAAATTATGCTGATAATATCCTTTGTATGCAATGCGTGTATGTCCAAAGTGAAGTTACAGTTATCTAGATTATATTTTTATTGTCATTTCAGAGAGTCCAGGTAAGATCTAGATTGGCAACATTCACTTTGTCATAGGCTTGTACGCTGTTTTTATGGATATTAGTAATAGCCAATAGTCTGTAGCCAAGTCCTGTATCAGAACTAAGAGCTTTGTCATCTTTCCTTTAGGTGGTACTTGCCCATCAACAGGTACAGTCATGTAGAAAGTAGTGGGAAGTGAAATTGGAATAATTGGAATTTCCTCCAGAAGTAGTTGGTACTCCAGCATTGGAGGTTTTTAAGAAGAGATTGAACAACATTTTATCTGAAATGTTACAGGGTCTCCTGCTTGAGCAGGGGGTTGGACTAGAAGACCTCCAACTCTGTTATTCTGTTAAATGCATAGCTTCTAATTACAGGTAGTCCTCAACTTACAACAGTTCATTAAAGAATTTACATCACTGATTGTTTTTCACACTTACAACCATTGCAGCATCTCCATGGTCACATGATCAACATTTGGATGTTTGACGATTGACATGTATTTATGGTGGTTTCAGTGTCCTGGGGTCATGTGATCAGCTTTTGCGACCTTCTAACAAGCAAAGTCAATGGGGAAGCCATATTCACTTAACAACCATGTTGCTAACTTAACAAATGTAGTGATTCACTTAACAACTGTGGCAAGAAAAGTCATAAAACGGGGGAAAACATACTTAACAAATTTTTGGGCTCAGTTCAGTTATGAACTTGAGGACTGCCTATACTTACAACTCACCATTATAATCTATTGTACAGTAACTTCTGTACATTTAGCTGCAGCTAGAAGAGCTGTTGGTAGTGAAAGCATTAAATGAGGGTGTAAACAAGTGGCAGACTAGAATAAATTGGAAGTAAATTCCAATTAAATTTGTAACTTTGTTTAAAGTCCGAGTCAAGAACGTTTATTATTTCCATTTTAATGGACATTCTTCTTCTTTGTACCTATATTTCTCCCTTTTCAGGTTTTATATAGTATAGTATAGCATAGTAATTAAGAAATGCATTCTTCATTTTGTAGTCTTAGATTTGTTGAGTTATAACTTCCAATTTGGATTAAGGTTGAAGAAACTGAGTTGCAAACTTGTCATGCAGCTCATGTTGAGCCAATTATTTATCTTTAAGCCCAGACTCCTTCACCAGGAAGAAATAAATACTCTGCATTTAATTCCTAAGACAAGAAATGTAGGGATATTCATTAAACTCAGTTATACAGCATTATATTGCAAAAAAGATTTAGCATAAAATCCAATATGAATTAAAAAATGTATCTAAAGAAAGTGAGCAGAACAGATTCTCACATGATAAAATTCCACAGATAGATGTAGAATCCTGTATCAAATTAATTTGTAATAATAAATATAATTAAAAATGCCAACAGAAGGAGTTTAGGAATAATTTATATTCCATTCAGCCAGGAGCAGGATCATTTTCCTGGTGAAAAGCACAGGCATCTTCTATGATCTTTAATGGTAGTTAAAAAAATGTGAAAATATTCCTCTTGAGTCAAATCCCAGTCTTCCAGCCTTGCAGAGAAATATTATTTGTAAGTACTGTGTTTCCCTGAAAATAAGACCCAACCAGAAAATAACCCCTAGCCTGATTTTTCATGCTGCTTGCAATATAAGACCTAGCCCAAAAATAAGCCCCACTGAAGATGGTCATCAGTCCCAGGGACGGGGGCCACAGGAAGTGGCAAGCACACAGGGAGAGATAGTGTACAGCAGCAGCCACAGTTCATGCAGTTCAGATGTGTCTTAGCGCTGCAACCACCGTCTCGGCCCTCCAAACAGGTGAACCCATTGAGTGGAGCCATACCTCCAATGGGAAGCTTCAAAGTTAAGTAGATGGAATAGGAATGGAATCTGCCATATCGTAGTATTACATACTTTCTCTCTTTCGTTTCTCTGGTTTTCCCCCCAGTGTGGCTCTTTTTCTGAGAGCTATATGGAATTCTGATTGTAGATTCCCTCCCTGAATTTCCTGATGGATGGCATTAGTTTCATCAGGAATGGTGTTGGTGTAGCTGAAAGACTCTCTTTTTGTTCTACCATAAAAGTAAAGAAAAGTAGAGACTGAAACTTCTGGGATTCTACGCATGGTGTTTTACAATATGTACTATTTGGTATTATTTGTACTCCTTGGTACAAATATATTTGAGATTTTTAAAAAATTAAATGCTGAACATCCATCCTAATTGGAATGATGATTTTAATTCACTTAAGTACTTTTCCAAGACATTTAAAGATAATGAAATATCTACATATCATTTTAGTTAATAAAAAACATTGTAGGCTAAGTGGCTAAAATGAAATGGTTCCATTTTACAGAGGTGTTAAAGGTGGAGACGCACACCTGACACTCATTCAAATGAAATGCTCGTGTGAGTGGGGATGTGCGCGCATGCTTTTGCCAGTTCCAAAAGATTCAAGACTCGCTAGTGGGCCAGGTGTTGGGGACCCCTGATTTAGACAATGTAAATTATTTTATTTATTTATTAAATGTGTACATTGACCATCTCACTACCTAAGTGATTCTGGCAGTTTACAAGTAGAAAAATCCCATGAAATCCTTACAAAAATAGAGTTAAAAAGGTGGAGGGAATGCCCTCAAGCCACAAACCACTCCTGTGATTGCATATTACTCTAGGATTTCCATGCTAGTTACAAAGCCAAGTCTTAAAGCTCTCCTAGAAGGGGGCCACCCTCATCTCAGGCGGCAATATATTCCAAAGCGCAGGGGTACGGGCAGAGAAGTTTCTCCTTCTACACCCCACCAATCATAATTCTTTAGCCAACAGACTTCTTAACGTGTTCTTTCTGCCTGACTGGACATGGTTTTTTTAATTAGTAGTTATTATCAACATCATCATCATCAACTTGAGATTCTGTTTGATGTAGTGATTATGGCACCAGGTTAGAATAACAGGATAACAGAATTGGAAGGGACCTTGGAGGACTTCTAGTCTAACCCTCTGCTCAAGCCAGAAACTCTACACCATTTCAGACAAATGCTTGTCCAATCTCTTCTTAAAAAACCTCCAGTATTGGAGCACCCACAACTTCTCGAGGAAAGCTGTTCCACTGATTAATTGTTCTGTGAGTTCTAATTCCATGTTAGGCACAAAGCCAGCTAGCTGACCTTGGCAAGAAAGTAGTGGCAAACTTATTCTGAAAACGTATTGGCAAAAAAGCTGAATGGACGTGTCCAGACAATTCCCAGGAATCAACACTGACTCAAAGGTGTATACAAACAATTACCGTCTTATTATAGCTATAATAAAGAACTGACAATTCACGATTGGTAATTTTTCTTCATACATCTAATGGCCAAGATGATAAGTGCACTGTAATAGAATTTGTTCCTAAACAAAAGCTTTGAATATAAGAGCATTCATTCCTGTTTGCAGTCGGAACAATGGTACATAGCTAACATATTTAAGGTATATATGCAATTTGCAATGTAATTGATATGGTGATATGCCATGAACTTTTACCACACAACTGTTGGGCTGCTGCAAAGGTCTAAAGTGTGAGGTTCAGTTGTAAGTCACTTTTTTTAGTGCTTCTGTTTTTAAACCATCGCTACATGAATAGCTGTAAGCTGAGGACTACTTGTACAGAATACTTCTGTCGAGGCTTGACATTGGCGTCGTGATAGGAGCCTCAACAGCTAGCACTCCGCAGTTACGCCACAGTTGGATGACACTCCGTGGTCGAGCCTTGGTTGGATGGACGCCCGACCGGCCGTACCTGACTATCTGGCATCTTGCTGGCTCCACATTCTGCGGTCCCATGGTGTCGACGGACCAGGATATTTGTCGGACCGGGGTATGGGTGTGGGTGGATAGCTGGTGAGGCTTGTGGGAGCTCGGTTTCGGGTCAGTGTCTGGTGACGGGTGTGTGGTGTGTTGCGGATTTAGGGTGATTGGTGTTGGGGTCGGGGTAGGTTAACCGGATACTGGGTTGTTCATACACACTATATATACAAGATCTTTACATCCTCCGGCTGTTGCTGTTTTTACTTTCCACTTATTGCTTTACGTTACTGTTCCTCCTCGCAGTCTGAGTAAAGGTGATTCACTGCAAACGCGTTGTGTGGTCATTGTTATTTCAACGCAGCAGGGAGAGCCAGCTGTTAACAACTTCCTTGGCTTTTTCAATGCCTAACTTGGGCTACAGTTTACTTCTCAACGGGAATAGAAGCATTATTTAGCAACCATCAAATCACTTTTGTCAAGTTTACTTCACTGTGGTCTTGAGAATTCTTGCATCTACCAGTAGAAATTTAATCTATTAGCCAGTAGGATAAAATTTCCCTTAAATTGAACTCCTGTAAGATTTATGAAGACTTTCATGTTGTTTTCTTGGCAACATCATAAACCATCTGTCCACATAGTAACCTGGTGTAGCCATTTTGGTTTTTTTGAGACCACTCAAGATTAGCAAAGCCCTGCCACTTACTCTAGACATTGGTAATTAAAAGCTCATCAAAAATAGTCAGTGGGACCTCTGACATCTATATTTTTTTTTGTTAGGCTGAATTAAAAAAAAGCAACAGTTCATAGAGCTCTGGTACAAATCACAATGAGGAAAACAGTGACAGGGATGTTGCAACACACAGCCAGCCTTTTGTACTTGTGTCTCCAAATTGGATGCTTTACACCTTTGTGCAAGAACTACCAGTTTCCAAGCCTGCAGACAATGATTCAATTGATCTAATTTACAGGTAGTCCTTGACTTACAATCACAATTGAACCCAACATTTCCATTGCTAAGCAAGACAGCTGTTAAGTGAGCATTGCCCCATTTTACAATCTTTCTTGCCATCATTGTTAAATGAATCACTGCAGTTAAGTTAGTAACACAGTTGTTAATTGAATTTGGCTTCCCCATTGACTTTGCTTGTTAGAAGTTCACAAAAGTTGATCACATGACTGTGACACTGCAACCATCATAAATACATGCCAATTGCTAAGCAATTGAATTTTTGAACATGTGACCATGGGGTGCTGCAATGGTGTGAGTGTGAGAAATGGTCGTAAGTCACTTTTTTCAGTGCCGGTGTAACTTTCAACTATCACTAAATGAATGGTTATAAGTCAAGGACTATCTGAATGTTGAAATCCTTTGATGGTTTTCAAGATGCAAGGTCTTTCTTTTTCTCCCTTACTGTTGTGGTTCAGCAGCATGCTGCTGATCTGGCAGTCGATTCCGACTCCGAGAGAGATATGGAGTCGGTGTTGGAGGAAAGGGAGGAATCAGCTGTTGACAGCATGCCAGAGGCTGGTCCTTCTACGAGCTCTCAGGAGCCGGTGGTTGCTGAAAGCAGTGAAGAGGAAGCCTTAGCTGATGCCAGAACCCGGCGATTAATGAGGAGGCAACAGAAACACCAGAAGGGGAGAGGTCGAGCTACAGCTGACCAGTAATTGACCACACCCTATAGGGGATAAAAGGGGTGTGGTTGGGACTAGAACTTTGCAGAGAGCAACTTATCGTAATTCTTCCTGATCTGTGTACTGCTGTTCGGTGCTTCTGCTCTTTGCCTTGGAAACTCTCTGTGGACTTCTCTGTCGTTGGACTTTGTTTGCATTCCCCGGTATTTGTAATTATTTTTGACTCTTATCTTCTTCTTGGCAACTTTCCCGGATTTAGTAGCTTTTGAAAACATTCTTAGTTTTGGAGTTAAAAAGACTTTCCTGTTCGTTTATAAAATAAAATGTGGTGGTTTGCTTTAAAAAAAAAAACTAACTTTGAATCATGTCCTTCGGGGGAAACAGAACAGAAGAATTGGTGGCAAAAAAAAAATGACAGCTGATTGGACCATGTGATGGACTTGTGGGTGTGGGGGACAGATCTTTGATTTTCAGTTGGGGAAGAGAAAACCCGGAACTCTCAGATTCGGGTTTTCCCAGACTTTTCCACCATGACTTTTCTAAATAAATTCTTACTTGGATGAACTTTGTTTCTGAGTGCGGAATGGAAATGGGGAAGTTTACTTGGAACGCAGACCCCCACGGGATGCTGCAGCCATCATAAATGTGACTCAGTGGCCAAGTGTCTGGATTTTGATCCATTAACTATGGGAATGCTGCAAATTAAGTGTGAAAAAGGGCCATAAGTCGTTTTTTCAGTGCTGTTGTAACCTCGAACGATCACCAAACAAACTGTTATAAGTTGAAGACTAGCTGTATTGCTGTCTCTCCCAGTGACAAGAATTCTACTAGATTAAGTATTTAGTTCAAGAGTTAGGAATTTATATTACAGAAATAGAATGCACTGGTTTAGAATGCAGTCTTGCAGGCTTATCCTG
>JANHJO010002405.1:56965-72331 GCA_032468235.1 Pseudoxyrhopus heterurus | reverse complement strand
AACCCCCCCCCCAATGCTATCTGGAGAATTCTGGGAGTAGAAGTCCACACATCTTAAAGTTGCCAAATTTTAGAAACACTGCTCTAGAAAACCCAAAGTAGGGAATAGGTGTTTTGGCTGAAACTTTTCTGTGCACTTATAAAAACAATGACAAAATTCAGTGTTTGGGGTTTATAGAATGCAGCAGAAATTTCAACATCAGAGTTTCTCCAATGTCTGATAAATGCATTTTTTTTTCCTGAATTAGACTTCATGCATCTTTCACTACACATGTAAACTACACTAGCTGCACATGTAAAAACATCAACTACATATAGGAATGGCAAAATTTAAGAACAGTTTTGGATTATTTTCCTGACATTCCTACCTCCATTTTTACCTTGAGGAAAGAAAACAGGGTAAATGAAGTATAGGAGAGCTCTTGTAAACTAGAGTTCTTTGTCCATTGAGGTTGATCCCATAACAAATCTGTCCACTTGCAAAAGGGCAACAGACTCCTTTCAAGTTTCTGCAACAGTGAAATATGGCTACATTTCTGGATTATTCCAGCTAAGCCTCTTTTGTCTCTGCACAAAGTACTTTCCTGGATTTTGTTTGCTATATGTCTGCATTGCCCTAAAGAAACATTTATTTGTTCCCTTATTAATAAGGAACACTTTTAATTTTCACCTGAAATGCTTTAGCTTTGCTCCTTTCTTTCATGAGCAGCAGCTGTTCTATATCTTCAGTTGTGTCATTCTTACAGATCTCCACTTAGACCAGGGGTGTCAAACTCACGTCATGGTGGTGTCACGTGACGTACCAGGAATTTCCCCCCCTCACTAAACAGGGTGTGGGCGTGGCTAGCACGTGATACATCCAGCCCATGGACCAGGAGTTTGATAGCTCTGTCTTAGACCAAATAGATGAGTTAATTTAGAAATACTGTATGTGAGCAATTCAATTTTTTTGAAGATGTTGAAGTCAGAATTATTTTTAGAATGTTGTTACACAGCTCAGAGTTCAAAACAACATCACAACAAGAATATGTACTTTTGGAAAATTATAATCAAAATGCATATATTTAAACTCTCAAAATGCATTTTTTCTAGGGAGAACTTGTTTTCAAAAAGTATGGATGCTAGGCAAATGTGTATAAATATGTGTTCCTTGAAAAAAGTATCCACAAAGATTTGTACAAATAATGTGTAACTCTTCTACTTAATTAAGAATGGAACAAAAGAAAACTTGAAACCAGGAAGAAATTTAATTATGTGAGGGAGATGGGCAGTTTCAAAATTTGATTGAATTTTTTTTTTACCTTTACCATGTGATACACAGTTAAGTAAAATGGAGAGGAACTATTAAGGAAATGGCAGTTCCCTTGGTCTTTGTAATTTTTTCCCTAATTTTCCCCATTGCTTCATCTATTCATTACACTTCATCATATAGCATCTTTCTCTTCATTTTGCTTTGTTTATCTTGTAGGAATAATTATATAGACACCAAATGTTTTATTTGACACCATTAAGCAATTACGAGATTTGTTCTTAGAGAGTACTGTGTTTGGTTGTTATTGATGTATCTAGTGTTTGATCTGTGGTAGCACATTTACACATTTACACATTGTCATTTGTTTTTATAATCACCCATTGACCAATTTCTTGTGTGTAGATGTATCTGTGAAGGTATTGTAAAGAAATACTTCTGAAATTTATCTCAGGAACGTTTGAAGGACATGTAAGTTTATTGCATCAATATGTTAAAATTGTTTTTTTAATGAAATGGGAAAGTATGATATTTTTAAAAAATCATCTGTTTAAGATGAAGTAAGATTGAAGGAATTTAACACAGAAATGCAAAAAAGGCAACCAGACATTTTTTAGCCC
Organism: Pseudoxyrhopus heterurus; assembly: GCA_032468235.1. Lineage (NCBI taxonomy): Eukaryota > Metazoa > Chordata > Lepidosauria > Squamata > Pseudoxyrhopus > Pseudoxyrhopus heterurus. Next base: position 70,463 of record JANHJO010002405.1, on the reverse strand, counting down.
AACTGTCCATGAGCTGACTGAGCCTTTGTAAAATATAGAATGAATAGGACAAGACATCTATGGAGCTTCTGAATCATTGAGGTCATGGTTGTCCCAAAAGGCTTTTTTCCAAAAGCTGGAAATTGGACTTTCTTGGTTTTTTCTTTGAAAACATTTCACTTCATATCCAATAAGCTTTTTCAGTTTTTGAGGACAATAGAACAAGATAGAATAGATATTGTGAAGGCTGTGCATAAAATGTAATTCTTCAACAATGCAAAAATAGTAGAGTCTTCAAATTCTTGAGAAGCTTAACTTTTATTCCTATATCAAGGAATGCTCTGCCTGAAAATTTGTGGGAATCTTTACTAAAATCTCAGAACTTTTAATTTATAGCTAAATAAGATTTGTAGCATTTATGTTGAAGCAGTAAATTTTACAGACTGAAAGCTTTCTTGAGTATTGTCCATAGTCACAATTCCAGATTTCTTTTAAAACTATGTATGTTAACTTTGGGGACTGCATGTTTGAAGGTTTTAATCCGTTTAGTACAATAATTTCTGCAGTATTCTTGGGGTCTCAGAAGACAGAAGAACTGCCTGGAGATGCATGGACCAAACAAAAGTTTTCTGCATGCCAGGTACATGTCTTATTAAAGAGTCAATGTTGCCTTTAAAACCATGTGCAGATACAGAATGTTCCCAAATCATCGATGTCACAACTATCAGACTCACATTTGGCATTGTCATTTTATATCATTGTAGACCTTCATGTATTTTCTCTACCAACATCATCCCCATTTTTCTGTTTTTTAATATATTTTAAGTGGCTATTTGCCAGCCAGTCCTTTTTTGACTACAGTGATCCCATAGATATTCACCAAGATTTACATTGCAATATTTTATTGGCTTGAATGGGATATAGAGAATATTAGTTCGTTGTTTGTGGACATTGATTTCAGCATGCAATTCCTGCGAGCACTTATGAAAGCATTTGATGTATTGTATGTACATTTATTTTATTAACGTTTGCATAAGAAATCCGCAACAGGCAACTTGAGTGTGATTATTATCACTGAACAAACACCAGTGACTTCTACTATAGAAGCACAATGACAAGAAACTGTCCCGCCTATTACATTATTATAACTATATAAATAAAAGAGGCCAGCTTTTCTGAAATTATTGGTCTTCCAAACAAATTCAGAGACCATTAATTCCTCTTAAACCTTAATCTCTTGTGTAGTCCCCTTTAAATCAACAGGACAAACTTGAAATAAACATAAGTGAAGAAAGGTAGTTGGAAAGAGTAAGGGCATTCTTCAAAAAAGTGACAGAAATGCACTCTTAAAATATACTTTATTTCTTTGGGCAGGTGCAAACATTGTTTAACCTTGTGCAGTTTTGAAATAATTAAAAAAAAGCCTCATGGTTGTACCTGTGGAAAAACTGTTCTGTCACCCTATTAAATTATGCTTTCTGACCTGTTGGGCTGAGTTGAAAGGATCCACAGGCAAATTTCGGGGCTGGAAAGATCAACTTGATGACTTAACCCTAATCCTAACCCAGTCAATGCATTGGCATGCTTAACTTACAAAGGCTCTTCAGATAATGTCTTTTTGTATAAGACTTAACAGATACCAAAGTCCCAAACTGCATACATTTTGAATAATGGTTGAAAAATGACCTTGGAAACCAGAAATAAGGTCCAATCCGGAGCCTCTGCTTGATCTAGTGGTTGATCAAAATACAAGACTATTTCCCTTAATTTTAGGATTGAAAACATAAACCTATCTTTCATGAAGAGCAGTTGGCTATTTCCACACCTTGCTGCTTTGGCAGGTATTTCATTGTGGACCCGCATTGTTTCACTGCTCTTTTCCCACTGCAATGCTTATCACAATTATTTAGAAAATAAGGTTCTTTGAATGAATGAGCCTTGTTTGCACAAAACAGAGTTTAAAGATATCTGCATTCTGTAGCTCCTGCCACACGCCTGCATAGCATTCCTTGCCTATGGTGTTTTGTAAACCATAAGATAAATATGAATGTGTACTTTCATTGTTAGCAGCTTGAAAATTGAAATGTTTTTGGAATTATTTTTGGTGCCTTTCCAAGTATTTTGTGAACATAAGCCAAATTTGGGGTAAGGTGTGAAATCTGACACTTTTTCAGCTGCTTTCTACAAATGTAGAGCTTGTCCTCCCCACCCCCACCCCAGTAACGTGTTTGTAGGATGTAAGTGATAAATAAAAAACAATATTCTATAAGGTCCTGGTCTTTTTCATTCTTCTTAATTTATTGTTTTATTTCACCCTGTTATGATGGTTGACCTTTAATTTTTGCCATTCTGGTGAGAAAAATATTGCAGAGGAGGAAAGCTCAACTAAAAAAAAGGGCTCAGCACAGACAGGAATTCAATAGGCAGACTTACACCTGGGTGAGTCACTCCTTTTCTGTTACACTTGGTGATCACAGGTCTGTTACCGAAGTTGCATTGCATAAGTTTTTATTTTTTAAGAAACAAGTAACCTTATTTTATTTAAAGTGCATCTCAAAGCTCCTCACTCCTCCCAGTTACAAAAGAGTTAGGCCAAATGCCATTCTAAGCTACTCTAGTGACATCACTGTATCAGAACCATCTGGCCTCTGGAAATGAAAACAAAAGTAATAAAAATAAGTGCTGTTCCCATTGTCACAAATGTGCTGCTGATGCCTTAAGCCATGGTTTCTTAAGGCAGTGTTGGCTGGGGGATTCTGGGAGTTGAAATCCACTCATCTTAAAATTGCTGAAGTTGAGAAACAATGGCTTAAACAAAGTATTATTCCTGCCAAACTCACCTGCTTGCATATGTAATATCTGAAAAGATTTGTAATGTTTGAAGCTGTAATTTTTACAGCATGATGCCATACAGGAGATAGAAGTATTGAACAAACACCCCCAGTTTAACAGTTACAGCTCAAGCACTCAGTATGACTTTTTTGCTAAGGATCTGCGCCCTCCTGAGGTTGTTTAGAATTGGTTCCTTCCGGGTACATTTTGGTAGAATACTTAGATTGTTTCCATCTTTTAAAAGGCCGGTGTGGATCAACTTATGTTTTTATCCCACTGAGGATGGAACATTTATGTGGCAATCCTCTCCCATAATTTCTAGCATAAAGAGTGGAATTAATTCTTCACGCAAGTGGTTAATGACTGTTTCAAGTGGCCTTTTTCTTCTGATTTGAGAGCTAATCATTAAATAAATGTGGCATTATCTTAAAAAAATTCTCCAGTACACCCGTTGAATATAGGATTGACAGGTAACTGAGGTACAAGTGATAGTGATAGTAAACTTTCACATAGTGTTCTGCCATTTTGGAGTTAGGCAATAGAATAAAGTTGTGATCTAATTCATCAATATTAAATACCAGGCATACATCACACATGCAATGGCCAGATTGAAACTTTCCTTTCCTTTCAGGGAGATTTATTTATTTATTTGTTGGAACTTCTATGCCGCCCATTCCCGAAGGACGAGATGAGGCCTCTTTCAATGTCGAGCATATCATAAGCTGTTTGATAGTTGAAAAATGTTAAGATCTTATTCAGCAGAACTAAGGTTCTCAAGGGGCTATTCATGGTCTGGACATTCTTTATCTACTTATCAGTCAATGGGGTTTAGATCAGCAAGTCAGCTACATGTCTATACCCATGAAATGGGCTCAAGCATTCATGAATACCCTGGGTTTGATGAAGGAGTAAAACACTGACTCTCTACTCCCACCCAATCTATCTGTTTATCCATTATTTTACTGCAGTTATATAGGCAGTCACATCTATGGATGGGTGCATATGAAGATGGAGAAGAACTGATTTTTTCCTCTATAGAAAAAAAAATCACAGGCTGAATCTTACAGAACTTTGTGAAGAGGCTTATTTGTATGTTTCCTTAACTCATCCTTGCAGAACCTGGGGAGTGGGGGGGGGGGAAATAAAAGTCAAGATGGCAGATGTGAGCACATGTTCAAAATCCTGAGTCATTGGCAAGTAAACAACAGGCTTTCATCATGTAGTTGCACCCACCTTCTTGTCTTTTTTGAACCAGCCTATAGACAAATATGATATCACATTTATAAGATGAGAAAATTCTGATTAACTCTGATTTCCCAGCCAGCTATGTAGTCATTTGTCACACCAACTTAACAAGCTTATTGTTCAGAATGCAGGTATTTTATCAAATGTCAAACTGAAATCTACAGCTACCCCACAATTTATTAAGGAAGTTATCTGATCAAATAATAAGATCAGATTGCTCTGGCAAAACATGTTCTTGAAAAATCTCCGCTGACATCCGGTAATTGCCACATTATTTTCAAGGTAGTTACACATTGATCTCTTTATGACCTGCTCTAGGATCATGTGGATTAGCAGCTGATTTTTATAAATTAATACTTTTAGTTGTTGTACATTATCGTATATTGTGTCCATATGAGTGGGAGAAAAATAGCCATGTAGACAGGAAAGAGACAATTTATGTAACTGTGCCTTGAATATTTGTTACTTCTTTGGAAGGGGAATGATATCTTTTAATGGGATAGTGCTCAACCAAACATTAGTTTTTGGTAGGGCTGCTTACTATTATCTAAGATAGGGGTGGGAAACTATGGCCCTTTTATGGTCTGTGAATTTCAACTCCCAGAATTCCTGAGCCAGTTTCCCACCCCTGATCTAAGGCAAAGTACAATAGAATAGCAACCATAGTCTGCTTTTTTTGGTTATTACTTTTTAAGTCCCCCCTAAATTGTAGCAAGTTTTTTAAATCTTTGTTAAAGATAAGAAAACTCCCGTGAGGGGCTTCCCGATGCAAAAATCTTAACCCCTGTAACTACCAATCGGCATAGGTAATGCTTAGAAATGTTCATGGCCAAGTATCATCTGGTGGGCTACAGATTCCTCACCTGTGCAATTTTTTAAAAATATTTGACATCTGTTATCTGTTTTGTGTAGAAGAAAGAAGTATATATAAGACTATAAACATGTCACATTGTCTCTGGATTCAATTGTTATGGGAATGAAGGTCAGAGCTTAATTATAGTAAGACAATACGAGGTCATGCATTCTAGTAGTGAATAGTTGCATCTAATTTAGGAACTGACAGACCAAGCATTTGCTATAATCTGTCTCTGAAAACTTAATTTTATAAAGTATTGAGACAAAGGCTGAATTACTGCAAACAGCAGAATTTTAATAAGGAAAACATGATTGAATTGTACACAGAAGCAGTGTAATTTGGATTTGAATAAAATCATTTTTTTAACCATCAGATGAATTCCACTTCATTTTAAATGTGATTACCCTTACTGATGAGGCAGCGTCCTGCTTGAAAGTTAGGAAGGCATCTAACCCAGCATTCTATTTTCAAAAAAGACTGAGCAAAGATTTGCAGGAAGCCGTTAAGCAGTGACAAGAAAACAATGGCCCTCTCTTGATACCTCCTCACTTCATAAATCCCTTTGGTAGTCATCGATACGGAGCCTTTGACAAGAAGAGATGTTGTGTATCAGTTAAAGCTAATAGGAGTTGTCTGTGTATGGAAGGCACATCATAGGTCTCCATAAGACAAACCTCTCCTTTCTCCACTTAGTCCTCCCTCCTTCTCTCCCATTCAAGAAGCAGCATGTATTTTATTTTTATTTATGTTAATTCCCTGTAATTTCCCTTTGGAGACATTGGAGAAGGAGAGCTGTGTTAATCTATGGTAGTCAAAAAAACAGAAGCTTGGCCACACCTTTTGGGGCTAGCATAAATAAGCTTCCATGAGCTTATTTTGTAAGTCAGAAAAAGTGCTACTAGACTCCCACTGATTTGGATCTGCAATTTCCTGTAATTCATTGTCAGAATTGTCCAGGAATGGCATATGCTAATTCTTAGAATCAAGAGAGAAAGAAGAAAAAGGCCCCATATTCTCTGTGCACATATACAGTATACTGCTCTCTTGGCCACGGGAATGATTTTGCCCTTGAATAAATCATTTCTGACTTACTGTACGTTATTCAAAGAAAATTAAACATATATGGGTTTGATTAAAAAGCTGCATGTCTACAAAATCCATTTGTTTGTATAGGAGATAATCAACACTATTTTTTCTTTAAAAAACCTCTATAAACAATAAAGGCTACCTACATGTAGCATTTTCATTTCTTTTTATAAAAACCGTACAAAAGGAGACATCAGACAAAGTAGACAAATCTAAGCACTATAAAAATCTGTCTTGGAAACATACATATTCATAAACTGAATAGGTAAGATTCCTAAAATTCTAAAGTATAACAAATATTTTAAAATTTGAAGTTATCTTTCCACTAAAATAGCAAAATACAGAAAGCGATCTCCCTGCATGCAAAACACCACTTGAAAAAGGAGTTCTCTCTCTTTTTTTTACATTAAAAATGATGGGTTCACTCCACCAGGAAGTTCTCTGCAAGACTCACCAAAACAAAGGGAAAAGACAGAATAGTGCAGCCATGCTGTTGTGCAACTCTAGCTTCTACCTGTTACAATTGGGCTTATGCGGTAGATCTTTCTAGGGGATTATGCATTTACCTTTGATTAGAGAAATTATTTTAATGCTAACAAGACACAGTCTTGTAAATTCTGTGTTCACCGGTTCTTTCTGGCATGAAGATCACTGATTGATCACACACTGTGCAAAAAGTATAAAGTACATTGCTTATAGTTCAAAAACATAGAAACAGCTTTCCTGTACAAAGCTCTAAGTAATTAACAGCTCTTAACCACCAATCCAAGTACTGAAATTGCTAAGAGATCTTTATCTCGGTGATGAGAAGCAATAGCATGTTCTCAGATGATAAGCTGAAGCCGCCTAGTTTGGTTCCCGTTGAGTGCAATAGAGATCTCCACATAATATTGTCAGTGTTACTCATCAGTGCCTCTTAAGCCCTGGTTGAGTTACTAAGAAACTGAAATTCTGGACAAACTCTAGCAGCATAAAAAGAAGACTCCAGAGAAGATATTAATTAAAAGATTGAATGTCTTTAAGTTGGTGGAGGTCCATTAATATATCGTAGCATTGGGTAGAAAGAACGAGCAAAGTTGTTGGTTTGAGTACAGCTGTAGTCTTCTTCTGAGACAGGGATCAAGGAGGCCAAAAACAACAAGAGAAGGAGGAACAATTGTAAAGGTAATGCTGCTCGTAGGACACGACAGAAGAAAGTATGCTTCTTGGGTGCAAATGAATTGGTCTCTTCCTTCTCCTCCATCCTGCAAACAGAGGACAACTTATAAACAGGGCAAGCCACTTGTATATAAACAGAGAGCAAACCTCTCTCCCTTCTGACACTGATGATGTTACCTAGTTGGTAATGTCTGCAAGACAACAATCAAGTTCAGAGACCACCAAGGACCCCACAATTTACAAACTCTCTTTTACCAAGTGAGATTGTGATTCCATCTAGTCCTATATTGCCTGTTTGACTGGCACCACCTCTTCAAGCCTTGGCATACCAAATGTCATGGTCAAAAACAATTTCTGGATTGAATTCTTGGAAAAAAATATTGTTAAGACTTGCTTCAGCATGAAATATTTTTGTGGTTTGAACTATTAACACTTGTAATTCTACACCAAATCCCATGGTTTTTAATACAAAGTGTCATAAATATTTCACAAGTCATGCATTGTGAAAACTATGAATGCTTAGACATTAGCAACCATACAGCTAGTGTCTAACAATTGAACTCAACCTGACATTGTGATCATGCAATTACCATGCTTTGGACCATGGAGAAGAGAAGACTGACTCTTTCACTCCCGTCCATGTTTCTGACACAATGTATGTCACTAAAGAAGAATCCAATGAATTCAATTCAAACTCGAATGAATTTTTTTTAAGGGAAATGCAAATATTCATTCACCCATAGGAGACTTTGTGGATTTTTGGGGGGGAAGGGGGGTGGGACTCTGGCACAAAGGATTACATCACCTCTCCTTCCTTCTACTTGATCCTAAGCTGTTCAGCATTTCCTACAGCTAAGCAAATCTGCATTCAAATAATATTTCTTACTGGACTTTAAATCTATTGGAAGATTTTGATACTAATTTTTAGTTCACAGAAGAAACTGTTTACTGAAAAGCATTACCTAACATCGCTGCTGGTGTTACTCTGCAGGATCTTCTTTTCATCAACCTGTAGATATTTAAAATGTGATTACTACTGCTGGTCTTAAAACATTAAAACCCCAAAGCAATAGCATATACAAAAGGCAAACACATTTAATTTGCATATAGATACAGTCAGCCTAGCAGTATTTTGGCTGTACAATGCATCCCTTCCGCCATGGTCTCTATACTGCCAGTTATCATGGAGTCCCAAGAATACACTAATATAAATAAAGTATCTATATTAGTAAAGTACACAACAATGGAATTTACTTGATTGTGTGGGCAAAACCACGAGAGTCAGTACCCGAAAGCATATACAGGTAGCCAACAATTGTAAAACCACAATTGAACCCAACATTTCCAATGCTAAGCAAGACGTTTGTTAAGTGAATTTTGCCCCATTTTTTTTTACCTGTCTTGCCACAGTTGTTGGCAAGAATCATTGCAGTTAAGTTAGTAACCCGCTTGTAGAGTGAAATCTGGCTTCCCCATTGATTTTGCTTGTCAAATCGCAAAAGGTGATCATATGACCCTAGGACACTGCGACTGTCATAAGTACATGCCAGTTGCAAAGCATATTAATTTTGATCACGTGACCACCGGGATGCTGCAACAGCCATGTGAAAAACCATCACAAGTCACTTTTTTCAGTGCCGCTGTAACTTTCAGCAGTCACTAAATGAATGGTTGTAAGTCGAGGACTACCTATCAAGACTGAATGATGACAGAGAAAAAGAAACAAATTAAGGGGAAAAATTCTTTTACAAAATAACCACCAAACAACTTGCCTTATTTTTAGAAACAGGGGATTTCTCTGATAATTGATGATAGGTTCCAGAATCCAATTCTTCCCCATTCACCTGAAATGTACTTACGTCCTAGAAGAACAAAAAGAAGAAAGCCTTACTTCTGTTATTTCTCCAAAGTTAGAGTTGGAGTAATCAGATTTGGAACATGCAGTCCAACCTACCTGTCTTCCTTGTGAGGCCTTTAAGTCACACGAAACTCCTTCAAGAAGCTGTTTAAGCTTCTTCCCAATAACATGTACCTTCTCATTAGCTTCAGTATATTTTTCCCCATCAGGTTTGACAAGCAAATATGAAGCAATTTCCTGTAGAGTATTTACTTGAAGCTGCCGTTCCAGAAGCTCTTTTTCCAGTTGCTTAAAGTATATAAGAGGAAACATTAACAACCATAGGAAGCTGCCTCCTAGAGAATCATACCACTAGTTTATCCACTCACTTCACTCTGGCTGATTGTAGTATTTGCAAGAGAGTCTTGGATTAGAGATGCAACTGAATATCTGGACTTTATACATGCAAACAATATAACAATACTTTCCAATGAATCCTGCTTCATGTGAATTAAACATATACAGTATTAGGACACCAAACAGGGCTCCAAGGCCCCAAAGCCAAAACTAGATGCTTGGCATGCCCACATCCAATCAAATACATGTGAGTCAACCATGCTTGGACCTCTACATTTGCAATAGGCCATGGTTGCAACAACCATGGTTGGTTGGACCCCTTGTTTATATATAATTCTAAATGAAATTTATGGAACAGATTTATGAGCTCTGTAGTGGGGAGTAGAGCAAGTCCCATTGTTCAAAGGGAGGCCCAATGCATAGTGCTGAATATAACAAAGATGCAATAATTTGCCTCTGGATGCTCCAGGTTATTTTTTTTTCAAATTTACCATTAATTCCTTTCGACTTTCCTGTATTCTATGAGGATCAGCATTTGGCTCCTTAACTTGTGCTTGGTGCCTCCGTGTCTCTGCAGCAGCCAGCCACAGCAGCAGTTTCTGATTCTGTTCATGAAAATCCTGCAGAAACAAGTGCTTTTTTTTTTCAGAGAATAATCATATAAAAACACATTAAGTAACCTCAAGATGTAACTTTGTGGCAGCTGGTTCATTAAATCTACACGTAGTCCTCAACTTAAATCGGGACTGGAATTTTCATCATGAAACAATGCAGTTGTAAAATCCAACTGTACTGCTTAGCAGTGGCAATTCCTGCAGTTCCAATTGCCATCATTAACCAAATCCCATGTTGTTGGGTGTTGTTAGATGAGGCAACTTCCTGCCAACTTCCCACAGCCAAAGTCACAAGGTCAGGAAATTGCAAGATTTAGGTAAGTAGCTAGTGCTGGATGGTGGGGACAAAGTGAAGAGGTGTGCAGCGGAGGTGCAGTGCAGGTTGGGGAGGGTGTGCAATAGTGTGCAAGAAGCATGGGGAGGGTTGAGGAGGGTGCATGAAGTGTAAGGGAATGTAATGTGGGTTGGGTAGCATGCTATGTGATGCATGGAAGGCACAGTTTGGATGCACAAGAAACACAGAGCTGTGGGAGAGAGTACAAAGATGAGAGAGGATTACCCCAGTGATTTGTGATTTTCCCTGCTGGCTTCCCCATTAACTTTCTGGGGAAGCTGTCAGGGAAGGTTGCAAATGGTACTAATGTGATTGCAGGGTGCTGTAACTGACTTTAAGAGTGAACTGGTTGCTTAAGTGCCTAGATTGCAATCATGTGACTATGGGGGAATGGTTTGCTGGGATGGTCAGAACTCCAAGGACTGGCTGTAACCACTATTCGTTCATCATAATTTTAAATGGTCACTGAGCAAACATTGAGGTTCCCTGTACATAGGCATTTGCTAACCTATTAATTTTAACTTGTTAAGAATAAGGTACAAACATAATGTGCTATTTACCTGGCAATGAATCAGAGCTTTTTGTAAATTTTTCTTCCAGTTTTCCAGTAAAATATTTGCCTTCTCCCATCGTAAATTTACCCTTCGAAGTCTGTTCTGAAGCTCCTTGCATCCAGTGCTATCTGTTTGCTTGAAATCTTTGCTGGTCAGATTAACAGACAGTACAAGGGCCTTGTAATTATTATAGGCTTTAAACATATCCTGATAAGGAAAAAAAACACCCAAATTTGAGTTCTTTGTAAAAACAAAACAAAAAAAAGTAAGCAGCAACTGTATTTTTAAGCAGCAGCACCAAAATAAAAAATTCCTTCTATTTATTAGATGTATATACCTTTACTGCAGGAGCTCAGTGCAATGTTCATAGGATTACCTCCTCCACCACTTTCTCCACCATAGCAATCCTGTGATGGAGGCTGGGCTGAGAGGTGATTGGCCCGGACACCTAGTGACTTTCCAGTGACTAAGATTGGACTCTGACCCAGGCCATCATCTTAGCTAAACCACTATAGAAAGTTAGCACCCACCCCTCTCCTAGAAGAATGAAATATTTTAGGAAATATTAAAAAGGCAGAATATTATATTTCCCTGAATGACGAATGGAGAAACATGTTTTTTTAGAGGCAGGAAGCAGACTCACTCTTAATAGCCCCCACCTTTCTTAATAGCCCAAAGCAGATGTTAGCACTTAAGAGATAAAGAGATAGCTCTATTCATAAGCAAATTCCCTGCAGCAAGGTCTGAACAAAGGAAGGGTTAGCCCTCAGCCACAATAGGAATTGCCCAACAAGCCCCTTCATTGCATCAGCCCAAACTTCAAGCAAACTTAGCTCAGACAAACTCCTAGGATTTCTACATGGCCCCATGGGAGTCTGACAAAAGCCAATAGAATACATGTTCTTGCACAGGAGAAGGAAGTTCAAATTCAAAGCCCAAGAGAAGATATAAAAACTCCTCACTCTCAACTCCATGTGGTCAGCTGTCCAGGACCACAAACATAACATGTGCTTTTGTTCATCAATAAATGGACCCTCTTTCCAATCAGCCTCCAGCCTCCATTTTGTCTCCAGTGCCTTTTTCCCGGCTTGGAACTGGACCTGGATATTTATTCCAATACCTTCATGGGCCACTGATTCCCATACCACAGGTTAAGAATCACTGGTTGTGGCTTGTCTACACCTCAAGACAGACACTAGGAACTGAACCCAGTACCTATGGGACATAAAGTATACCACTCAAAGAATGGGAATAATACCTAAATAAATGCAATTATATTTACTATTCTTGGAGAAAATGTAAGAATCAGTGAAGTGACCATATGAACTAACAATTAAAGAAAGCACCTAAGCTGGTGATTATGGCTGTCCTTTCATTGTAACTGGTGCCACACATTCTGCATGCAGAACTAATAATTACAATAACAGTCTCCCGTTCCCCGACAGTTCCAGGAACGTTAAATTAGGCTTTCAGCACACAGAAGAATGGAAAATTATAATTAAGAATTGCATATTCAATGCACTTTCAGTTACCCTTTCTGTAGCTCTCTATTTTCCTGGGAACAGATGTTTCATAGGCTTTCATTCAGCCAAGGTGGGTCATATATGTGCATGTGTGCCTTCTTTTAGATCTTGATTTTAATATAGTTGCTGTTTAATTTTCCAGGTGGAATTAGTTTGAAAATGAACCATAACTTAGAATTTGTTGGCAGCAGTAGCCCCAATAAGCAGTTTGAACAAATGTTTATGCATTCCCCAGGCTGACTTAATTTTTCTAATCATGCAAATGGAGCAGTTTCAATGTGAAAAGTCAGAAATAATGGCTCAGGCAACAGTTTGCTATACTCGTCTATTCTTTAGTATATTGCAGTGTCAATGAAATGATAGATGGATGGATGGATGGATGGATGGATGGATGGATGGATGGATGGATGGATGGATGGAGGCTTGGCTGATTAACTGATAAATTGAAATATTGGCTTTTACTATCCCGTCTGTCTCATGACTCTGTTGAAAAGAAAGAAATGTATGTATTGAATTTTTAGAATGCTTTATTATTAGAACATGTTTTTACTGAGGTTCTTCCCTAAGTTTACTTGAGGATGAAGGAGTCGAACTGAAAATAATTCATCCAATCTCATCAACATCTTAAATTTATCTGATTCGCTGCTAACTCTAAACTGCATCCCTAATTTAACTTAATTGTTTGTACTAAGTTAAGATGATGGTGAAGTCTACAGGGTAAAAATGATGATTGTTGGAAACAGTTCCTTTCTGCACTCATGGTGGTGACATACTCTAGAAAGTGTCTAGCAAGTATCTTCCTTCCTTTATAAAGCTCAACTTAGAATTGCCCTCAATTACACATAGCCATTGTCACATACCTACTCAGTGAAGGAGTTGAAGGGTAAGTGTAGATTGCAAATGGCTGAGGATGGGTTGACACGCACACCTCCAAAATCTCAACAGTGCATTGTGCAGACATGGGCATCCCATGTTCTAATGGGTTGATCTGACTGTCACGCCCCCGTTGGAGTCTGAATCTGCGAGGAAAGATGAGCTGGAACAAGAGCTTACAGAGATCCATTGGCCTTGAAGGAAACTGGGGAAGGACAGAGTCAGTCCAGGCAGGGCTTTTCAGGATTAG
>JANHJO010002405.1:43344-56865 GCA_032468235.1 Pseudoxyrhopus heterurus | reverse complement strand
ATTCATAAGCAAGTATCCTCACTCAAGATCCAACACAGGGCAAAGCCATTAAGCCATAATAGGAATTGCCCAACTCCCTTTCAGAACACAAGCTCCTTCATTGCATCATCTCAGAGCAGACCAGCCAAACGAAGCTCAGACAAACACCTAGGATTTGTACTTGGCCTATAGGGCCAGCTATGACCCCTACACAATCCCTACATGGCCCCATAGGAATCTGACAACAGCCAATAGAACACACGTTCTTGTACAGGAACAGGAAGCTCAAGTGCAAAGCCCAAGAGAAAGTATAAAAACCCCTCACTCTCAACTCCATGTGGTCAGCTGCCCAGAACCATGTGCTTGGTGGTTCTGTTCATCATTAAATCCTCTTTCCAACCAGTCTCCATTTTGTCTCCAGTGCCTTTCTCCTGGCTTGGAACTGAATGGGTATTTCTTCCCACACCACACTGGCTCTCAGTGTGTTCCACAAATTGATTATTAGTGTTCTACAGTGTATTCTTCAGATTGGAAAGGAAAGCTGATAAACTACATTCAAACTAGCGAAGCTGATTTTATTTTTGTTAGTACAGGACATCCTGATTATTGTAAAGTCCCGTGTTTAGTCAAAAGCACAAGCGCTTTCCAAACACAACATGCGAAAGTTGGATCCACTCATTTCACTGGGACCTATTGCTATACTATGAGAGCTTTCTAATGACTGAACTTCAGGATGTCCTTTTTGTATCAAGTGGTTTTCAGGTGGACTTCTGACCCAAAACAGCCCTACTGTCCTCAGCATGGTATAGAATGGAGAAAATGCAACATCCAGAGACAAAGACCGCACAAAGGATGTGAAAGAGGCAATTTGCAACTTGCATTGTTTGCATGCACATACACAGACAGCGCTTTCATGGGACTGCAAGTAGTCCTTAACTTACAATCATTCATTTAGTGACCGTTTGAAGTTACGATGACACTGAAAAAAGTGACTTATGACCGTTTTTCACACGACCGCTGGAGCTGCCCCATGGTCACGTGATCAAAATTCAGGTGCTTTGCAACTGGCATGTACTTATGACAGTTGCAGTGTCCTAGGGTCATATGATCACCTTTTGTGATCTTCTGACAAGCAAAATCAACAGGGAAGCCAAATGTCACTTAACAAGTGTGTTACTAACTTAACAACTGAAGTGATTCACTTAACAACTGTGGCAAGAAAGGTAAAAAAAAAAAGGGCCAAAATTCATTTAGGTGTCTTGCTTAGCAATGGAAATGTTGGATTCAATTGTGGTCGTAAGTCGAGGACTGCCTATATTAGGCAAAGTGAAAGAAGTACCAAGCAACATCTGAATATCCACTGTTGAAAAAAAGATTGCAAGGCTAGTAGGCAATCTGTCTGAATCAGTGATATACTGCACGTGTTGATCAAAGAGATTATTTTTCTTTTTCAGCTTTTTTTTTAAAATCACCTTCAGTTTCTTGACTCTCTGCTCTATGGCCTGAATACTGTTGACTGGTTGTGGTTCTTCCTCCTGCAACCCCTCCATTTCCTCTTCCATTTTATCCAGCCAAATATCAATGTTGGTAAGGTCAGTGTTCAGCTGTTGCCACTGCTGCCACGTTTGCTTCATTCTCAGCTTGTTGCTTAGATCTTGAACTTGAAGGAGTTCCCATCTCTCAATAGTCCCTGCAGTTTAATACAAAATTATTCAGGTTTTTTTTTAAAAAAATATTTTTTTGGAGTCAGATCAACATTATTTTGGGCACATGCTGGTCTCCTTTGAATTCAACTCAACTAGTCTCACAAACGCAAACGCTAGTTACAATATGAGAATGAAATCTGAGTTAATTTCAGGATAGCATTTTAAGGGCTGTTCCTCTACTAGTATTACAGTAAATACATTATCTATAGGTTTTTTTTTGTAATCATACTATTTTCACAACTCATTTGCAGTGCACAGTGCGGCAAATTGAGATGAGGTGATTGCAGAATTGTTAAATGGTAAGAGGGGGTCATACCCCTTCAGAACATTAGTGTGGTGTACCTTATTTTTGACTTTTCCCATGAATTAAATTTTCCTACAAATAGAAAATGCACAAAATAGCCCCACTGCTTCTTATAGTTTAACTTCCAAAAAGTGTATTTCGAGGAAGGATTATTCTAAATTAGAAATTTATTATATTACCTCTGGATTCTGCCAGCCTAATTCTTCTATGTGTGAACATTAAGCCAGAAATAAAGGCAGAGACATTCTTGGGACCAGAAGGACTATTTTATTTAATGTGCTCCTTCCCAACTACTTACTCAAGGTACTATCTTACAAAATCTGGAGTAGAAGGAATAAGAATATATAAATAGACCTTTTTCCTTCGTAAATCTTAGATTATGAAATTTTTGTCACTTGGGAAAATCCATTTAGACCTTCCATAATGATGTTACGGAAACTCAAAGTTTTGGGAGGTTTTTTGGTCTGATCAATGCTTGATTTTTTTCCTGTCAAATTCCCTTGGTTTTTAAATCTTAATTTCAGTTTGGTCATTTCTTTGATCATCTTTCTGTTGTATATTAGATATTCTGATTACTGTATTTTAAATTAATCATTGTAATAGCCATCTATTCGTATTACAGTTGCCTCTTTTCTGTTCCTTTTCTCTCTCTGTTGAGATTTAAAGAGCTTACATTTATGTATTTATGTATTTATTTATTTATTTATTACCCATTTTTCAGTTAAGAAAAATTTAACTTTGATGATGCTATTACATGAAGAAAAATTACATCCTAAATAATTGTTACCTTTACATGTAAACAAATATATTAAAAAAATTAACAGGAACCATGGCTAACATACCTGGCTGTTTCTCTATGGCTGAGACACTAATGAAGTTCTGGCTATTTTGAGAATCTTTATTAGGCAAGATCCTAGAAATGTCTTTTATGTCATCCATACTCCTAGTGCTCAGTGGTGTCACCTGAAATACACAGAATAGAAGGTAAATAAGTCTTCTGGCAATATTATCTTCTCACAATTATAGCATTTATTTCTCAATAAAGAATAGATCTATTCTTTATTGAGAAATTTATAAATGGAATATAATTTGATATCCCACTCTCCAAATTTTCTTGTCTTGAAAAAGCTCCACTATCTTATATGTGCATAACATAGTTAGTCTGTCTGTTACCAGCTAATTTAACCTTGTTTTTTCATGATATATAGGCACCCCAGACTTACATTGCCTGGTTTGTAGGAAGTGCTGGAATCTTCGTTGTTTGATAAGACATTTCTAACCATCTCTTCCTCGTTGTATGAATGCTTTCGACAAACTGGGTGTTCTGAAGGATGCCATATGTGAGTTTCAACAGATTTCCCTGTTGTGCGACACGGTAAAAGAAAGCCACAGAAAATTAGATGTAAGACTGAAGGGAGAAAAAAATAACTAAAAGTATTTACAGAGAAGGAAGATGGCATGACAAAAAAATGGATAATATTGCCATTTGTTTTGCAAAGCATGCTTGTTTGCAAATATGTTTCAGCAGTGTTTCATGGACAGTGAAATGAGAGCCATGCAGTTATGAGGATATTTTTTTTCCTGAAAATGCCCAAAGAAAATAGGAGTTCTTACCACCATCATAAAAGAAGAGATTGGGAAGGTTGAAAAGCACTTCTGGGCTTGATGCATGACCCCAGCAGTAAGCAGAATGAGGTAGCTTTGGGGATTGCATTATAGGTCAGCTAATGGTAATTATTTAGTGTATTATATATATTTTTTACCATTAGACTTTTAGAGAGATGCCACTCAATTTTTCTGTCTGAAATATCAATAAATATTCAGCTCCTTGGGCTGAGAATGTGATTGGTCAACAAACATTTTAACATCTGTATCAGAGTCTGTTCAAGAAGGCATCTGAACCTTAGTTCTTCTAAAGAGTAATGAGTGCTCAATCATTTTGGGCTACAGATATAAAGAAGGATCCAGATTGCCCTGTCAGACCCTAAACTGAATGGCAAAGGGAGCTTTAAAGCAAAGCTAAGTTGTCCTACAGGTGAAAAGAACCAGCAAAATTGTCAATGCATGCCACAGTGTCAGGAACAAGCAAGGAAGGCCTTGATGCTTTTATACTGGTATGGAGAACTAAAAAATGCATTGTCTTAACTTAGGTAGAGACATGTGGAGATGGTGTAGCATCAAATAAACAAAACAAAAAAGAGAATCCACCATGAGCCAATTGGTGCATGGTGTTGATACAAGCTAGGGAATCAGAAACCTGCATATGAGGAAGGTGTGAAGAGCACAGCGTGCGGCACAGGGAAACTGTCATGTTGAGACACATGCAGTAGCAGGTGCCTACCAGAAGCTGCTTTCAAAGCTTTTGTGGTCATTTTAAGATATGCCTCAGGATGTTCAGTGATTTCTACATCTGAAAAAAGAATAACGTCACCATTTGCTTTGCAAAAGAGTCTGTTCACTCTTCCCTTCCCACCATACAAGAATGTAGCATTACAGCAGCCCCAGATGGATCCTGTTAAATATCTATTAATTGAGCATTCTTTTTCCAAATAAAACTAGTGGTCAAAATGCCCTGAAGTAAAGTATAAAGGCAGCAACCATTTAGCTACATGCCCTTATAAAAATACCCACTGTTCATCTCTTTTTGCTATTCTTTTAAAACTGTTAATTTTCCTAATAGTTCTAAGAAGAAAAGGCAAAAGAAGAAAAGGCCACTATATATATAGATAAAAGGGATAAATAAATGGGCAAAGGCCCTCAATGGTTTCTTCTTTATTAGGTTTATGATTTCTGTTTCCTGAAATGTTTGCTGACATCAGAAAGACCACAAATACAAGGCTTTCAAAAATGATTGCAGCCAGGCTCTGATCAGGGAAAGCCACATTCATATTTTAAAAATGCCTTCTGAAATATTTTTTAAAAGTATATGCGGCAACTGCAAATACATTAAGGGAGAAGGATCACTTTCTCCTTAAGTAGTACATATATACAGTGTATCCTACCCAATTCACAGTATTTTCCACTTGATTTTGTACCTGGGAAGTCCACATGGGAAATAGGAAATCAGAACCTCTACCGGGGTGAATTATTCACAGCATTGTTTTTTTTCTCACAATTACTTCTTGCTTTCCCATCTACACATTTAAAGCTTTGCTGAATATAATTTGTAAACTACTCCGAGTCACTTAGATAGTAAGAGGGCAGTGTGTAGATTTGTATAAATAAGAACAAATTGAAGAAAAAGGTATTGAGACAAAGAAAGAGCAAAGGTTCATTTCCCCCCTACATTTTTTTATCAGCATAACAAGTTCCCTGCTTTAAGTAACTAGCATATCAGGAAGGACTATGCTAAATTCACTTGATGTGGTAGTTTTTGGCATGCAATGGTCCTTTACCAACATAATCACGTTATTTTATAGGTCTATTTGTCAATATTATGCAGCACAGTACAGTAGCTCTCCTAAAGTCACAAATAAAAATCTTTCAAGTCAACATGTCACATATAGTTTACTGCCAAGCTAAGAACCCCTCCCCTCCTTCAAAAATATTGCACTGTCCACAGTTGTAGAATGAAATTGTTCAGTTCGGATATGATGGATAAATGTGTTCATTTCAACATCTATCCATTCTTAATTTTTCACTCTCATCCTAATTCTATCCCATTTTTTTTTCATATATCAACTTTTGTTCTGCTGAGTATTCCGGTTTTGTAGGCAATTTATGTGTTATAATGCATTTTTGTATGTCTAATGTATCTGTTTATTAATATTCTCCCCTAATACCCAGATATGTGTAGCTTTTTCATTGAACAGCATTACAGTATAAACTTTAGGGGATGAATACCGACAAATGACTGCATTTCAGTTTCTGCACTGGCTCTCATAGGGCATATTATTAGAATTATATTTTAATTTGCAATGCTGCATTTTAAGGCAGCCCAAACAAATTCATATTTAATTCTTAGGTCTGGATAGCTTCCATTTTACTTTTCTATCTCGTTCTGTGTAACATATAAAATGGGTATGACTGAATTTGGAGCACAGCAAAGCTCAATTACCGAGGGTTCAAAATTAAAAGCTGGGTGACTGCTTTTGTGTATTTGGATTGTATAACTGTTTGTGTATTTGCGGGTATTAACATTTCTGGATAGGATGGTGGGTTGGAATTTACCTGAGAGTGCGCTGAAGAATGAATCCTCTTCCTCATCCTCAGGGGAGGAAGAGCCTCCCACATCTCCGGTGTGGTCCCACTCCAGTGGAATGGAATCAACACTGACAGGTGTCTCACAGCCAGACCTCTCGGGACCCCCTGCAGTAGGTATGAGGTGACAGAGAGACTGCTGCGATGGTGGCCCCTCCTGAACTGTCTTCTTTGGCCAAGGATCAGTTTGCATCCCCCTTGCATGGTCTGAATCAGCTTCATTTTCTGAAGACTCTTTTTCATCTTCCAGTCCCTCAACAAGACAACAGAAATACTGAGATTGAGCACAAGTTATTAACAATAATTACTTATGGAACTACTCTGTGCTCTCAATGTTTAAGAAAAATGGGAATCCTCCAAAGTAGGATTACTTATTTGAATTTATTAGCTGCCCAACTATAACAGTCTCTGAGCTGCCTACTCCCTTCTTTCTTCTAAATCAGTGTTTCTCAGCCTTGGCAACTTTAAGGTGGATGGACTTCAGTTCCCAGAATTCCCCAACCAGCTGTGACAAGGGTTGCCTTCTGAAACTCTGCATGATCTTTAGTACCTTAGGGGCCAGGTGATCATGATACAGCTCTTTTTCGATTGTGATTGAAGCATTCAATCATATGCCATTTGAAGACAGATCAGAAACTACTGAAAACCTTAGAAAAGAAATAACCTGTCCTTTAATTAGAACGAAGTGTTCTTATTCCATTTTCTAAAGTTGTGTTCTATTTGTCACACACAGACACATCCATCCACCCACATACATAAATGCATACATGTAGTCTTTCTCTTTAGAACTCAGAGCATATAGACAGATGACCTACATCTAATCATTAATCAGACCCTACCAGCTTAGTTTCCAGGTGCCCTGGAATCAAAGAAAACATACTTTGGATATAATAATAACCCCTTCCTTAACTTGAAAAAAAAACCCAGTGTTTTAATTATTGGAAGTTTGGAGAATACATCTTCCATGTTCTTTATCTAAATGGCTTTTGAAAATGAATCTATTGGCAAAGAAACAACATAGGTTCCAGCAAAGATACAACTTCGTTAGTTCTTACTGGATGCCAGGATATCAGTCTTTGGTGGAATCGGGCTACTCGGCCAAACACTTCCTGGCAGTAACTACGAAATTCTTCTAGTTCCTCTTCGAGTATAATGGCATCCTCTGGTTCACTTTTTTGAATCAGATGTAACCCAGAAGCAATCAACTGATCAATCTTACTGGTATTTAGCATTATTTCCCTCTGGAAACCCTGTTTAAAAAGACAGATAATTATGCTTCCTAAATATTACTGCACAGATTACTTAATTAGTGCAATTCAGATTAATCAATCTTATAAAGAGAGATTGGGAACATATAAGGAGAAGCACAGAATATTTCAGCATGGAAACGTTTGGCGAAATTAACTCAGATAAAGCAATAAAGCTGTCCACTCTTCAAGAAAAGTTCTGCCTTTTCTAAAGTTATTAGGTAATTTTTTTTTCTAACCTTGAATACAGAAATATTAGTTTATTAATCAATTTACCAGTTTGTTTTTTAGTTGATTTGGCTTTATGTCAGAGAAATATTTTAACCCAGCATGAAGAAGTGCCATCATAGTATAATCAATGAGATTTGCAAGCTATTAGCAAGGAAGGATAAACTTCTTCTGAGTTGCTCTCACCAAATATGGGATGCAAATTGCTTTCTAGATCTTTCTGATTGCTGAGAGAAAGAAGATGTGGTGGCAAGCTAGCCTTTTGAACCCCAAAGCTAAGACTAAGAGACATGTACAAGCCCAAAGCATAAAGAATACGTACACTCATTCATTTAACAGAGGTACACAAGAGCAAAGGCTTTGCTTTCTAGGAACAGTTGGAATGTGGGGCTACTTCCAATAAGCTATTTCTGGTTTGTGTTTGATTATAGGTGAGCTTTACCCAAATGCTAAAGCAGAATATTCTCCGAATCTGGTAGGATCCCTATACACATTCCTATACAAATATCCTTCCCCAATAATTTAAATAAATTTGTATATAGCTTGAATCTCTCCAATGAAATCTGTATTGAACTTACTGCTGATGGAGGGATGCACACATAAAAACAATCTTTCTTTTTTGTATTATGTTCGTTCCTAGATTGAGATTAATATGGGTGTAATTTATTGGTTGAACTCCTATCATATTATTTCTTTGTACTGTTTGCTCTAGTTGCTTTAGTCCAGGCTCCCTGTTTTTGTGGATTTTAATTGTTTTACTCTTTATATGGATTTTGTAAGCACCCAGAATCTTCTGCAGTGGGCAGCCAAATTAAATTGAATAAATTAAATTATTTCTCCTTATCAGCCATTTAGATGTCCTTCAATTGGGTGGAAGTATTGGGGGGAATCACCTGCAGTATACCAATAAACAAACTGAGGCTCCTAGGTCATTTAATTTCTTAAGCCAATGGTATCTCATCATGAATGCCAAAACCAAAGGTGAAAACTATAAAGTAGCTAAGATTTTTGTTGACAGTGAGTGCAAGAGCTGGACACAAAGGAAATTAGCCCTATAGAGACAATACAAATAAATATATCTTTTTTTTCCTGGGATACAAGAATGGTCCTGCAAGTATCAAACATGGAATTCCTAATCTTATATGGTGCAGTAACCAGTAACCAAGAAGGAATTAAGCCGGACTGGCCAAGAATGGTGGCAAGAAAAGACTGATCAACTCTGGATATAAAAGAGATCTCAAACTTATTATTACAGATATCCTAAATGTAGCTTTGTTTTATTTAGATAGCAAATAGTTTAAATAGTGTTCTCTAAATTTATGGGGCTTCTATCAAAGAATTTAAATGAACTTAGTAGATATACAGATACCAAATACAAGCATCAGGCTCAAACAATCAGTAGGACGTCTGAAACCCGTCTCCCCCAATCTGTCTGAAACATTTTCCTTTTAAAAAAAATATCAATATTTACATTAAGCTGCCGCATTTTGTCATCAAAATCACTCTTTGAGAAATGTTCCACATTTGTCAGCTGCAGATCCATTTCTGTTAACCACACCAGGATGATGTTGTCCTTTGTTCCCATAAATTCTTCCCATTGATTGGTAAAATGCTAAAGGCAATAAAATAATATAGATACTCAAAGCAATAGCTGCCATAACATACAGTGTCCTTAAAAATCTTCTATTTAGTAAATATCTTAAAATGTGTTGATGTGCTATAGTATCAGGAACAAATGAAGCAAAAATAAAAATTCATTCACTCTAGCCTGCATCTCAAGCTGTAAATTTCACAGAGTGCATCTGGTAACCTTTCTGATTAAGATCACTCAAGTGTTATTAGTCAATTATACAAATGTAATGATTAGATTTAGCTATCTTCCCTGCCAAAGAGTTTAGGGCAGTATACTCAATTCTTTTGCATGCCTCATAACAACCCGACAAGACAGTTACAGTAAGCTTGAATATGTGCATATGGCTGGTCTAATGAATTTAATGACTAAAAAGGGATTTAGAAGCTGAATCTCCTGCTTCTTAGTTTGACATTCTAATCACATTTAGTTCTCCTCCTGATTTAATTTCAGGACTGAAACCAAGTTTGTGCATGCAGGAGGTTGTAGACTGAATCTCTAATGTCTTCAAATAAAACAACGGCTAAAGGAATGGTATAACAAGAAAAAAAACCCTCTAGTTCAGGGCTGTCAAACTTGCAGCCCGCGGGACGGATGCGTCACATGCTGGCCACGCCTACACCCGGTTTAGCGAAGGAGAAAAAAGTCACGATACATCACGTGACACCGCCGTGACAACACAAGTTTGACACCCCTGCTGTAGTTTAAGGTATATTAAACAAGGTCTCATTAGAAGGGTTGGAAAATTCATGCAGAGTCACTTTTGTGATCGTTTTATAGGTGTTGAATCCCAGCATTATTCAATTGCCTATGAACCTTCCTAAGTCTTTTATTAAAGCTTATAAATACCCAGACATGTTAACTTCTCTATAAGCATTGGAAATATTAGCATCGTTAGCTTCATTCAAATAAGTTAACAATAACAATAATTTGTTTAACACAAAGTTAGATAACATACTGCATGACAAATATTTTGCACTTCAGTTCCCATCAGACCCAATCAGCAAGGCCAATGATTAAGGACTATAGAAGTTGTCATCCAAAACATTTGGAAAGGACCAGGATACCCACTTTTAGTTTATATCCATCAAGGATTGGTAGAAACTGCTTTCTTTCATTATTTAACAAGCACAGCACTTTACAATCTGGAGGCTGTTAACTGACTAAAATCATTTAGCCAACTCCATGGCAAAGTATGGATTTGAACCCAGGACATTTTGATCTTTCTCTAATATATGATGCCTTATGGAGACTATAAGAGCCCATGTAGCACCGTGGTTAGAATGCAGTATTGCAGGCTAACTCTGCCCACAGCCTGGAGTTCAATCCTGACCGGCTCAAGCTTGACTCAACTTTCCATCCTTTAGAGGTCAGTAAAATAAAGACCCAGATTGGTGGGGCAATATGCTGGTGTTGTAAACCACTCAGAGAGTGCTGTAAAGTACTATGGAGCAGTATATAAGTCTAAGTGCTATTGCTACACTAACCACAACACTACACCGATTTGCTCTCAGATACTACAATTCTCTAATTCTGCAAATTTGAGTAAGTATAGAACTGAAATAATTTCACCTGGGAAGTCAGAATGTCTAAGTGATGGTTCCATGACAGCAGTGTTTACCAACCTTGGCAACTTCAAGATGCTTTAAGGTGCATGCTGGTCAGGGAATTCTGGGAGTTCTATCTTAAAGTTACCAATTCTGCACTACAGAATTCAACAAATACTTCTTCCCTCTTGTTCCCTTAAGAATACATTATCTAGATCTCTAATATCTGCTTTGTCTCCAAGGGCAAAGGTGCTTTTTTCAAGAGGCAACTGGACTTTCTGGTTTTTCTTTGAAGGCATTTCATTCTCATCTAAGAAGCTAAAGAAGCTTCTTGGATGAGAAGCGAAATGTCTTCGAAGAAAAACCAGAAAATCCAGTTGCCTCTTGAAAAAAGCACCTTCAGGACAACCATAACCTGGATGACTGAGAATCTCCATAGACATTTGTCCCCAAGCCTACCTTAAGTCTCCTGAGAATTGCTGTGACACGTTTCTGAAGATTGTCCCATCGGTGATTACCCTCATAAACCATCTGCTTGAGTTTGTTAGCTGAATCAGTGCGATTCTCACGGGCCAACCGCCGATATTGCTTATTGATTAATTCCAGCTGGGTTAGTCGCTCATGAATTTGCCGCTGAAATGCCTGAGGAAAAAAATACTTTATATTATTTTTCCCCCAAATGATTTAAAATTAATGAATTCAAAATAATGAGAAGGAAAATTTGCTACCCAATAAAAGTGAAGAATTAAAATATAGGATATGTTTGATATCACAATTTGATAAATGTACCTAATTTACATCTATACGCAAATGTGGAAAAACTACAAAAGGAGTTCTTACTTCAAATTTCTTCAATTCTTCCTTGGCCGTTACATACAAAATCTCTGAAGAGTTGGGATAAGCTGCAGTTTTCTCTGCTGTTTTCAACCAAACTTCAAAACGAGAGTAATCTTCCAAAAACTTTTGCCATAGTCGCCAGGTCGCCTCAATCCTATTGCAGAAAGAAACAGCAACAGTTTATTTGCAAATATGCATCCCTTTTTGCAAGACATGCCCTGCATCAAAATCCATTTATGTTTCAATCTAAACTGAACCAAACCAAATCCAATAAGCTATACTGTACTCAATTCAACTAAAAAAGTGCATTCATAAATACTCCTAGCATTGGCATTGCTGATGTTATGAAATCGGCATCAAACAACCAAGCTCAGAGAGCTGGATATCCTGACCTGATATATTCTCTTCTATTAGCATTCAGAAATATCCTCAATCAAAAACATTTTAACTAACATTTATTTCCTCCTGGATGGAAAAAGATATATGTGACCTTAACTTGAAGTACTAAATTAAAATGATTCAAAAAGATAATTTTTAAAGACTTGTTTCATGTTTTATAGAAAGTGCAAGGATTGCATTTGCATGCATTCCATTCTATTTCCTCATAACTCAGTTGGCTATTTCCTCTTTTAATCCCAGGTCCCAAGATTTGGAGTGTCAGGTTTGTAGACTGATATACAATATAGTATTCAGTCTTAACTATGAAGGTCTTGGTTTGCATTCTGGTATTTTCCCAGAGACATACCAACACATCAAAGACAGAAAAATGCATATACCAAATATATAATATATGTTCTGTGCCTGGAAAATTTGTACCTTATAGCCTAGGTAAAGTATATAAATGAATCAAATGTTAAATTTGTCATTTTGGAATAATATCAACTGTAGGCATTTTAAAATGTTTTAAATAATTTATTCTAGCTTTAGTTACCAAAACTAGCAGCAAAGAACTGAATAAACCATTGACATTTACATTCTCTCATACCAGACAATAAATGTATTCTACTATTTCCTTAGATTTAGTTTAGGGATATTTAGGAACCAGAGCAATATCTCAGATAGAGATTTTCACTTCATTTCTTTTTATATGGAAAATGAAGCAGAGACCAATGAATATAAGCTGTAGCACTAAATTAATATTTCCTACCAGTAAATTACTTATCTGTTTCTTTCAAGCATAATTTTTGGGCTTTTCATAGAAATTGTTTAAAAAACTAACATGTTTTGGGTGTTTTTTTTTTGAGAAAGAAGAGAAATAATGCCTCACTTCATCCGCCTCTCTATAGACATGGCACAGATGTTTCTCCACCGCCTTTCTAAGCTCCTTGTTGTCTGCTGGATTGAATCACATTCGGTCTCATTGGCACAGGCATCAGAATCATGCAGCAAGATCTCACATATATTGAAGACCGATTCCACACCTGCTGTGTGCTGTTCAATATCCCGTTGCAGGTCCTACAACCATGAGTAAAAAGTCATCTCCAGTTGTAGTGTTAGTTTCATGCAACACAACAGAAGAAGCCACTGATATGTCACATGAAAGATCAAATATTCCATAACCCCAAACACTTTCCTAATGATTGCTGTATATTAATCATATGATTAGTTATGACAGACTGTTGGTAAGAGATCAAATGAGTACACACACTCTTCAAATAAGAAGCTGCACATATAACCCAATAGTGGCAATCATTCTAAGTTTTCTCCTTAACATTATATTTTGGGAGGATTATTATGGATTATTATTATTATTATTATGCTGCCAACCTATCAGTTCGAAAGCATGTAAAAAATGCAAGTAGAAAAATAGGGACCACATTTGGTGGGAAGGTAACAGCGTTCC
>JANHJO010002405.1:16304-27700 GCA_032468235.1 Pseudoxyrhopus heterurus | reverse complement strand
GTTCGTTTGCATTTTGGCTCCAGTTGGTGAGTGATTTCTCCAGCACCTGCATGGAAACACCGAGGGGAAAACAACAGCCCTTTCAGAGCCAGTTCCTGGGGCGTGGGAAGGGGGGGTGAGCATGCCTGCCTCTGCAATCTCTGTTCTACAAACCTTTTGGTTAATCTTGTGATTGGTCTGTACAAGAGGGAAGGGAAAGGAGGACAGCAATTTGTGTGTGTGCGCGTGTGAGAGAGAGAGAGAGAAAGAGAGAGAGAGAGAGCACAGGACCTTTTGTTGGGATCTTGCCTTTTTTTTGTTGGTTGCCACTTAAAATTAAGGCAACTGGAGAGAAGAGGAAATGGGTCAAATATTAAGCTCACAAAGAGTTTCCCTAAATTCCTCAAACTCTTAAAAATGTATAGTGTTATAAAGCTTTACTTAAGATGCAGCATGACATCTGTGAGGCTATTTTTTTCCTTCCAGAAGAAATTTAACGAAGTTACTCTTCTAGCATTTAAAAAATGACAGCGTTTGTTTGTTTATTTGGAATAACATTCACTGGGATCAATAGTGCTTATTTCCAACTAAAAGTGACTAAGTCAAAGAAAGCCAGGGTAAAATAATTTGAAATACGGTCAGTTGAATTCATGGGGATTAATTTTCAAACAAATCTAGCTACCTGGATAGTTGCACAATTACTTTTGCGCTGCTGCTGACTGAGTCTCATTTCACATAATTAACTAACACCAAAATGAACAACATGCAGCATTTGACTGAGTAGCAACTTTGAAGGTTTCTTGTCAAATTTTTAAAAAGTGCTACGTCACATTCATTATTTTTCAATTAATAATAGTGATGGCAGGTAAACAGGGTCCAGAAATCTCAGTGGAACCAGACAACCTCATCTTCTTTGTTCAATACATCTTTGTTCAATACATCAGCTTCAGTGGTGGGTTTAAAAACATTTTCCTACTGGTTTGGAGAGCTTGCTTTGCACGCGCATGCGTGCTTTGCACATGCATGCACAGGGTTCAAACACCGCCCTCTGTATCAATGCTTGTGAGCTATGCTGTTTTTAGCTCAGCTGAGGCATGGCAATCTGCTCTCCACACGAATCAGCTGAGCTAATAAACAACAGAATATAGGAGGGGTAAGAGTGGGGGTGGGTAGGCGGAGCCAGCCAGAGATGGTATCTGCCGGTTCTCTGAACCAGTCAAAATTTTCCCTACCTGTACCCCAGAACCGGTCAGAACCAGCTGAATACCACCTCTGATGATTCAGCTTGTTTCTGAGCTGAAGAACTGTATCTTCTCTTCAATTTGGAGAGAAGGTCTCTGTTACTCCCCCATTAATTTCAGAAGTATTCCATTTGCACCAATCCATCATTCTAATCCAATTTAGAACTTGTTTTAGAACATCAAGAATTGTTGTGCAGGTATATTTTGAATTATAGTGTGAAAAATATTAAAACTGATGTTCCTCAAACTGTTCCAGATCTTGGCTTTCATAGACATACCTTTACTTGTTCCAAGGTTGCTGGCAATGCATCATGTTCTATAGGAAGAGGTTTGTTTATGCTTCCTTTGAGCTCTAGTAAAACATGACCCAGATCCTTCACTTGCCTTTCACAGTTCTCCCAGGTCTGTAATTTCAAAGAAGAAAAATGAGTTCATGATGAGCAATAAATACTGTTTAATAGGTAGAAGCTTTGCTGCTATCAGATAACCTCCAATACATTTTGGATTCTCCTTATAACACAGAGGAAGAAAAATAGTATCCATAAAGATTCTTTGCCTCTTATTATTTTCCTATAGCTAATGTATGAATTCTGATCTTCTCATAATTTTTGCACTGATTTGCAAATATGCTATTCTTTGAGATTTCTGTTAGAAAAATCTTTATAATGAAAGAGAATTTTATGGTAGAACTAATTATCAAGAGAGGTATGCAACTGCCTTTCACTGGATGTGTGCAAATAGATCCTAGATATCCAAATGCTTTTATTTGGATATCTATGCACAGCAGTTAGCAAACTCATGGGCTTCAATGGTTCTTTCCAGTTCTATGATCTTAAGAATGAGCAAAACAACAAAAGCAATTTGGATGCACAACTTCTTTTTGCCTCAAAAGCAAATGATATTTAAGCAACTAGGCTAGCATTAGCTAGACGCAATAGCAATGCTCTGGGTTATTAATCTAGTAGCATTTTTCTGCAATCACAGATGATCTTTGAAAGAATCACTAATTAGGCATTTACTGTACTGCAGTTATAAATTAAAATGGGACCGCAAAATCCTAGACAAAAATCATACAGAAATAAAATTCACATTTAAATCAAAAAAATAATTAAATCCCCAACAAATCTATTACATTACCCTCTGCCCTATAGAAAAATACTCCCCAATTAATAACGGTAATAGCAAATGTATAAGAAGCTATGGAACACAATTAAATATTAAAGCATTTTCTATATATTCAAAAGAGTCTACGTTCAGTCTCCAGCAGCAGTAAATCCAAGAATTTGGTAGCAAGAGATAGAAACAAGCCCTGAGATTTTCTGGATTGGATTGGTATATGAACTTCAGTAAGTAAATAAACAAAACAACCTTCCACAAATGGCAAATTCACACAAAAAGATGAACTCTAGACCCAATTGGTTTATTATAGAATAAAGATAACTGGTTTATGCAAGATACCTGTATGGTGCCCTGAAATTGCCTGGTAATCTTCTCCAGCTGAAGTTGTGTGTTGTCCCAATTTGCTCGCAACTTGTTCATTTCCAGCTGCATGGCAGCCTTTGCTTCAGGGGCTACCGTGCCAAGTAACTTTTCCCCAGTATCCAATATTAAAGAATATCTGGTTTGCCACCTCTTTTGAAGTATTTCCTTATTCTACCAAGAAAGCAAATAAACCCAGATTATTAGCATTACATAAAATATAAATCATTGTTATGGTTAAAAGATCAGCAGGTAGGGTATTGAAAGGACACATAGAGAGATGCAAAAGAATATCTACACAACTATTTGAAAACAAAATCTCCTTAAGAATTACTTGAATAATTTTAGTAGGAAATATGCCTTTCCATATTACTATAGATTTTACAGCACTACTGCCACTTCTGTTGTGTCGTGGGAAGCGAAAGTAATTAAAAGTATTTTTAAAATGCAGTCCTTGGCCAAAAAAAAAAAAAGTTTAGCCACCTCTGGTTAGCATTATGCCTGAATGAAAGACATACTGATACCCCCAGAAATCTATTATTATCACAATTCCACAGGAGGGAGAAAGAAGCTGAGATGACAGCTGCTAATATAAGTTTTCTTATACTGGTATAGCCAAGTCTTTAAACACGTGTCCAAGGATGTATTACCCCCAAAATGTATGATCCTGGGGACAAGAGATTCAATATATATAATATGCGATGATGAGCATGCTTCAGGAAAGCACCAATTTCATTTTTTAAAAAAAGAAATAGGTTTTTAACTAGTACACCACTTTAAGTGAGAAAATTGTACTGAAGCTGCTTAAAATACAAAAAAAAAAGAAAACAATCAATTTATTTTAAAAATGTATCAATATACACATGCTTTCTATAGTCAACAATGTTAAAATAAAATTTCTAGAGTCAGTTCAGTAAAAAAAATTCCAACATTTGGAATTATAAATAATTATAATTCAACATTAATAATTCAAATTCCAACATTGGTATTACTATTAATCTAATTTGAACCTACAGTTTATACCAGAAAGAAATACAAGTGAGGTACAGGAGTATGAAATGCAATTTCTGGATCATGAGGCCCTGCGCATAGTCACTCCTACTCTGGTCGTGTCTCATTTGGAACATTACAATGCCCTCTACATGGGGCTATCCTTGAAGAGTATTCAGAAGCTATAGTTGGTCCAGAATGCAGCAGCATAGACAGTTCTGGGGGCCTCTAGGGTGGTACATGTAACCCTACTGTTCCTGGAGCTGCACAGGCTGCCAATTTGCTTCCAGATTGAATTCAAGATGTTGGTCATCTCTTTTATGGGTCCTGATTACCTGAAGAAGCATCTCACCATGATGGAATTGGCTCACTCTACTCATTCTGGCAGAAGGGAGCTACTGTGGACCCCATCAGCCAAGAAATTTCAGCTGGTGAGGTCCAGGAGAAGAGCCTTTTCTGCCACAGCCTCCACTCTTTGGAACATCTTGCCACTGGAAGTGAGATCTACCGCCACCCTTCTGGTCTTCAGGAACAGCCTTAAAATATGGTTCTGCCAGTTGGAATGTGATCCTGATGGAGAAGCTGTAGGTGATTGGTGCAGTGACAGAGACGGTACTACCACTGCTCTGCTCCAAATCCGTGGTCTTTTCATCTGTATTTAATCTTTTGCAATTTTAATCTGTTTTTACATTGTTTTTATATCTCTGTTTTATTAGATTATAAGTCACCCAGAGTTGCCTCGAACTGTGAGATGGGCAGCGTATACATTTAACAAATAAATAAATAAAACTGAACCATGGGACACGTCTATCCAGGTTTACCTAATTTTCATTTTCCAGAAATATGCTAATGCGGTCTATTGTTGATTTCTCTGCATTACAGCGAATGGGAGGCCTAACCTTGAATTTGTGATTCAGGTTCCTAATTTGATCCAAGCGATACTTCTCCTGGCTCTTCACGGCAGCTATGTAGCTGCTTGTGTCCATGAGGAATTTTGTGAGATCTTGCAGTAAGGTTGTGAATTTTTGCCACTGCTTTACAAGGCTGTCAATGTCACTCTTCTTCCGATGAGCCATCCGCACAACACTCTGCCACTGGTCCTTCAGCAGAGTGAGCCTGGAGGTAAACTCAGTTCTAAAGTAACCAGAATGATATGTTAATACAGTATCATAAGCTACCACCACACTGTAGACATATGGCTTTGGATACAGGGTGCTATTTAGTAGGTACCCTATGTCACTATAGGATTTGGCCAACTAGGAATGCCAAATCCTCTCCAGGTTGCTGAGCACTGCACTTCTGTATGCACAGATATGGAGGTTGAAACTGTAGAAGTATGTTACTAACATGCCCCCCTTATACACAATAGCAAATAAAACTTATACTAACTATTCTTAGAAAACCTGGTTCTTTTATGGCCGTGAGGTAACCATTTTTTATAACCAAATTTCAGAAGAAAGTGGCAAACTTTTCATCAATAGCTCTGGTTTGTAGAAGCTGTGTTATGCTCTTATCATGAACAGTTTCATGTTTGTGTTTTTTACACATATATCCAGACACACACAACATCATGTATTTTTAGTTATTGGTTTTGGACTGTAAATAAACTGAACTGAACTGACTTCATGATTTGTCAGCAGGAATGGAGACAGTGTTATTTTTAAAATATAAAACTTCAGGCAAAGGCAGCCAAGTGTCCTCCAGATGTTTTGGATTTCATCTCCCATATGTACACTGGAGCTTATGAAATTTGTGACCCATAGAAAAGCTGACTTTCCTACCTCATTATGATGAGGAAGAGCTGTTGAAAGCTAAGTTAACAATTATACTGATTTATAGAAATATCAGAAAGGGTCTGTCGGCTATTTGGAAATTCTGGGAATTGTAGCTCTTACAGTCTGAAATGAACTGTTTTGGGAAAGGCTGATTAAGTTTAATATGAATATATAGCATATGCAGAACTGGAGACACTCATCCTAAAATTTTAAATTCGGTGGACCTGGCATCCAGGTACGCAGGCGAAGGAAATTACAGACTTGAAACAACAGAGGTTGTTATATAGAATAGCGCAGAACAACACTGATGAACAGAAGATGATGGGTGGGCTCTGCAGTTCTCTGTTCCATCATGGGTGTTAGCTGCACTGGATATTACTTAAGCCTAAGGTCTGAGTTTCTGGATTTGGCTTTGCCAATTGTTCCATATCCATTAATCTATACAGGTAACCCTCATATGATGTGATGTGAGAGTGTCCATTCTTTTTAATCTTGTTATTTTTTTATATTTTTTAATATGCTGTACGCTGCCCGGAGTCCTTCGGGAGTCGGGCGGCATATACATTTTACCAAAATAAATAAAATAAATAAAATTTGAGCCTGGAATTACGCTCATAAGTCATGCCAGTCATTAAGCGGGTCACAATATGACTGTGCCCAATTTATGATTTTTGGGGGGTGATTGTTAAGTGAATCACTGTAATTATTAAGCAAATATGATTAATCGGTGAATCCATTGGCAATGGGCACTGCCAGAAACTGGAAGCAAATACTGGGTTTCTGGCAACAGTAGTTGTAAGTTGCAATCACAGGACTTGGAGGACTCTATAAACAGTTGTAAATGTGGGCTGCGTGCGATCATGTGACTGCAGGAGGGGGGATAGGGGATTGGAACTCCAAATCTAGATCCTAAGTAGCCCCTGGGAAGTCCATGATAAAAATTTGAGTGATTGCTGAGCAACTGGTTATAAGTTGAGAACTATCTGTAAAGACAGCTTTAACTTTTCTAAAAATGATTGGTGCTTGGGTTCACATCACTTCTACTGAATGCCATAAAAACCAAGGTGTACACTATCAAGTCATGCATTTTACCTGTTTTCTGCTTCTCCTGATTCCAACATATCCAGAGCTTTTGACACAAGACAACTGAAAATTTGCTGATTAATGGAAATCTCTGTTTGTAATATCTGTAAGTAATGAATAACATTTAATCATTATTATAATTCAATGAACTGAAAGAATATCAGCTGTGGCAAGAATATGCCTTCAAACCCGATACTGAAAATACCAAACTCTCAATTCTTTGGATCAAGGCCAAACGTCTGGATACATCACCTCATATTCTTTCTGCTGTTCTTGCAGCTTCTCAAGTGTACCCGGCATGTTCTCTTTCAGGCTCTCTTTCATTTTCTCTAGAAACTGCACCCAATTCTGACATTGCTGAAGAAACTTCTTGTCATCTGACTGATGCTTCTGCAGTTCACTGCAATTAAAAAAAAAGAAAAGAAAAGAAATCATTTCAACACAGACTTAGTTAGAGGTTAAATTAGGTATGGCCGACTTAAATCTTACAGATTTCAAGAGGTATACTTGTTGTAGTTCAAAGATATTATCCATGATCCTGTAGACAAATCTCTACCATAGCCTTCCTTTACTTGGTACTTTCCCAATGACATAGATTATATGTCATTGGGAAAGTACCTCACTTCTAGCCATCAGTTGTAGCCCACCATATTTACAGGGTATAGTGAAAGATTGCCTGAGAATTAAGACTGTAAATCTAATTTGAAACTTAAAGCAACCAATGAGGAAGAACAGCTCAGAGGATTCTAGAAGTCAGGTAGTGGAACTAGCCAACAGTTTAAATCAGAGATTCTTCATATTTGAAGGTTAAAACACTGATAGCATATTATGGTCACCTCAAGGAAATAGCTATTATGAAGGAAGAGAGCTGTCTATAATCAAAATAGCAACTATAAAGGATATGACCAGTCATAAAAATAGTTTATTAAAAGGCAAATTAGTGAACTACTTTTCTATGCTACACTCTGTAGGTCTGAAGGATATGTATTATCAAATTCCACCTTACTTTTGTTTTGGGATGTACATAGGGATACGTTCATAAACAAAGACTGAGAGTTAAAAACTTTATTTATTTATTTACAGATACTGTACAGAATTTTCTGAATGCAGCATGCCAGCTTCCCATTAATTTTGTTTTAAAATTAAACAAAATCTGTAAAAAGATCAAAAGTAGAAGGTAAAAGGGTTTTTCAAAAGATTAGTGTCCATGGCAACTAACTGAAAACACCTGACTTAGGTGAGTTTAAATTTTTTTAGTTAATATCATGGACAATGAGGTTTATCGATGGCTGTTAATCATGACATCTACATGTAACTTTCACAGATTGTGCTTCCCTAAATACATGAAGGTAGGAGACACACAGCAAGGAAAAGGTCTACAGCAGCTAGTCTGCTACCTTCCAGCATGGGAGCTCGGAAGAAGAATCTGGTTGCCCAGTTTTGGATACAAATTAAATATCCCACTCTTTGATAAACTCTTTTTATAACTTGAATGTCTTCATTTCTGATGCTGTCTTATGTGCTCACTGGCATTTGCATATTATTAAAAATTTCTTTCAACTCATTGGGCTGCAGTTCATATACTCAAAAGCAGATTCCAAAAATCCTATCTCGTGGAACTATTCCATGAGTGTTGCATGGAAAGATTACTAGACTGCAGCCAAAACTAAAAGATGAATAAGGCTGCTTATAGAAAATAGCTGTGAAGGAAAACATCACACATACAATATAGTTTAGTCACAGAGCTTTCAAGACTTTAAACACTTTGGGTGCAAATAAAGTAACATAAACCATTGTGATGGAGTTACATCATAATATGAAAAAAAAGTCCTCTTTACCTGCACTGCTCCAGAACTAGAGCGGTTTTCTGAGTCCACTGCCGATTAAGGTTTTGTAATCTCTTTACAGTGAAGTCACAGAGTGGCAATCTAAAGCTGACTTCATTCAATCTCTCCATTTCAGGAGACAAAGATGTGAGATTCAATAACTGCCTCTGAAAGGAACAAATAAATTAAATACTAGAAAATCATGTTTG
This sequence comes from Pseudoxyrhopus heterurus, assembly GCA_032468235.1. NCBI lineage: Eukaryota > Metazoa > Chordata > Lepidosauria > Squamata > Pseudoxyrhopus > Pseudoxyrhopus heterurus. The sequence goes on along the minus strand of JANHJO010002405.1, from coordinate 19,118 downwards.
TTTGATTTCTTGCAAATGTTACCCAAAAGAGCAAATCACTTCTTTGATGTACAACAAGAAGCAAAAATCTCCAGGTCTCTCTATACAATGTTGCATACCACAGAAATTAGCATAATAACGATTTATTAATGGGGCAAGTTTTCAGACTAGTTTGCAATATCAGGGAAAGGTAAATATCATTGGTCCTCCTCCCACCCCCAGTTTTTTGTAACTAATAAATTTTCATTATTTACTGGAAGTTCATTAAATAGCATCAGGAGCAACGCTATACATTTGGAACTAAATAATTCTGAAACCAGGAATTTGAACATTTCAACAGGATATGCACTATTTTCACACAAAATAAAGAAATCCAAAACTTATTTCGAAAGTCAGAAAGCCTTGCTCAATACCAAAATCTACTATCTGGCCATGCCTACACAATGTAGAGCTTATATTATAATTATATAATTACAATTATTAGACTTATTTATATCTTGCTTTCCTTCAGAATAGTTCAGAATGGTAGTCACAGGTTGCCCTATTTTATGCTAATTCGGTTGATCAAGTTATTACAACTGGCCACAATTGAGCTTTGTACATCAGGACTGCTGAATTACATGTCACAGGCAGGATTTATTCTTTGTAAACTCCCTTTCAGAATTACAGAGCATGTGAAAGCACAAGGAACTATAGACATGTGATATTATTCTGTTCTCTGTCAGGTAACAATTCAGAAAGACCTCTGGGTAAAGATGCAAAACATGTGTCACATTCAACCATTCCATGGCTGTGACACCTAGTTTGGCATGTTCCATGTGCAGATAAAGAATGAAATATGCACAATCCAATCCAGGCGTTTTGCTTGAATATTGGTACCTTTCAAAAGTTTCATCTTCAAAAAGGGGGAAAAAAATCCCAGATCCAGGAAACTACAGACCAATCAGCCTAACATCAATACCCAGGAAGGTACTTGAGAAGATAATAAAAAACATATCTGCCAACATCTAGAAACAAGTAAAGTAATAACTAGCAGTCAGCATGGGTTTATTAAAAACAGATCATGCTAAACCAATCTTATTTCATTCTTTAATAGTGACTAAATTAGTAATCCAGTGAAACACTGTGGACATAATATCCTTAGACTTCAGCAAGGTATTTGACAAAGTAGACCACAACCTACTCCTTGGTAAGCTAGAAAAAAGTGGGATATCACCACCAGATGGATTCGTAACTGGCTGACAAATCATACTCAACGAGTAGTCCTTAATGGGTCTAAGTCTACATGGAGGGAAGCAAGCCGTGGGGTACCACAAGGTTCCATCTTAGGCCCAGTACTCTTCAATATCTTCATAAATGACTTAGATGAGGGAATAGAAGGGGAACCCATGAAATTTGCAGATGACACTAAGCTGGCAGGTATAGCCAACACCCCAGAAGACAAGCTCAGGATTCAAAAAGATCTGGACAGACTTGAACACATGGACTCTATCCAAACAACATGACATTTAATGTGGAAAAAAGCAAGGTTTTTACACCTAGACAGTAAAAACCAAAAGTGGACAAGTACAGATTAGGTGAAATCTGGCTCAAAAACTGTGAGAGGGACCTTGGAGGCTTAGTGGACAATCACTTAAACATGAGCCATCAGTGTGTGGCAGCAGTCAAAAAAGCTAATGCAATCCTTGATTGCATAAACAGAGATATAGAATCAAAATCATGTGAAGTATTAGTACCACTTTATAAAGCCATAGTAAGACCACACCTGGAATACTGCATCCAGTTTTGGTCACCACATTACAAAAAAGATGTTGAGGCTTTGGAAATAGTGCAAAGAAGAGCAACTAAGATGATTAAGGGCCTGGAGACAAAAACAGATGAAGAACGCTTGCAGGAATTGGGTATGGCCAATCTAGAGAAAAGATGGACTAAGGGTGACATGATAGCAGTATTGCAGTATTTGAGAGGCTGCCACAAAGAGGAGGGGGGTTAACTTATTTTCCAAAGCACCAGAAGGCAAGACAAGAAACAATGAATGGAAACTAATCAAGCAGCCTGGAATTAAGGAGAAACTTCCTAACAGTGAGAGCAATTAACCAGTGGAATAGTTTGTCTTCAGAAGTTGTAGGTGCTTTATCACTGAAGGTTTTTAAGAAAAGACTGGACAGCCATTTATCTGAAATGGTAGAGTCTCCTGCTTGAGCAGGGGGTTGGATTGGAAAACTCCAAGGTCCCTTCCAACTCTATTCTGATTGATTGAATGAACACTCTACAGATCTTGCTGAGTTGTTGTTGTTGTTTTTTTGCACTTAAGTTCCTTAAATATACTACAATCTCAAACGGTCATGAAACAAGATATTATTTTTCCAAATGAATGATTTTTTCAAGGAAACATATGGTATTTCTGTATTGTTCGTGATATTTGTATGGAAAACACAGATCATTAATACAAGGGATGAGAAACCCACCAGATGTTGCAACTGTCAACATACAACAATCGCATCTAATAAGGGATGCTGAGAAATGTATTTTAGGATTATCTGGAGAGTCACTTTTCTCACCCCACACTTATCTATATATATAAAAGAGAAGTCCGGTGGGGATGTAAGTTTGTATGTGCTCTATACAAAATTACAGTTCTTTGCCAAAGTTCCTGAAATTTGGTACATAGGTACCTTTCCGTAGGGAGAAGGTCCCTGTCAGGGTCACAAACCCCTAATCACCCCAGAACACCCTGAAAAAAGGTGGCAAAGTGCACACTCACACCAAAAAAATAACAAAACTGAACTGAGCGTGTGCGAGGGAACTGCAGCTGCCCAGGCACCAACTGACAAT
>JANHJO010002405.1:5645-16204 GCA_032468235.1 Pseudoxyrhopus heterurus | reverse complement strand
GAGACTTTCAAGAAGAGACTGGACTGCCATTTGTCAGAAATGGTGTAGGGTCTCCTGCTTGGGCAGGGGGTTGGACTAAATAATCTACAAGGTCCCTTCCAACTCTGTTAATCAGTATCTGTATCTGTTTTGCAACCTGATGTCTTTCATATAGTTTGAATTTTAACTCCCAAAGTACCTTTTGATTATATCATACTGCCTGGGGTAGATGGGAGTCTTTTTACTTCATTGCCTTAACTGTCTTAATTGTATACTACTATAAACAGAGGCTTACCATGAGTAGCTCCAAATTTTTATTGTTTTCACATGAATTGTCCAGTATTTCTGTGGAATTTTTTACATGATTTTCCAGTTTTTCCAAGGAATTCCCAAAATTCTCCAGTTGTAAAAGACCATACTGAGGGAAGAAAGAATTATGAAATACTGGTATTCTATCTGATTTAGCATATAGCTTCAAAATATAGTTTACCTGAAAAAAGTGGCAAGTAACAGAAATAAAATGGGCTGTGGCTGTAAATCAGAGATTTAACACTTTAAAATTTAAACAAAAATTGAAAAGGCCAAATTTTGCATCATATAGAACCTTGTGTTATCTACTACTCTGACAATTAATTTGCAGTCTCCAACAAGCCTACAGATCTTCCCTATATACCTGTCATCTGACTTTTTTAATCTTTTTTAAAAAAAAAAACCTATTATTAGTAGCTAGCTTGCTCCATGTATCAAACACTAGCTTTCTGTCTCATATTTTTCTCCAAAGGATGGCTTTTGAAAAAATATAAATGAGCAGCAACAGCACAAAATACATTCTCAAAATTCCAAGTGTGGTCCATTATACCAAAAGTGTGGGGAACCCAGATATATAAATGAAAGATATTTTCTAAATACAGCATTTGAGGAAAATTATACAACTTCCCAGTCTCTTCTGAAAATGCTTATATCAAACAATTAGCAGTACTTGATAAACATCTGCTTTCATCTGTAGCATCTTTTCCAGATAGGAGATCCTTTGAAGTGGCTGGGGTTTCTCCTGAAGAAGGTTCTGTGTTTCTGGTTCAGCCAACAGAGTTATACTATCGCCTGATTCAGAAGCCTGAAGATAATATTCTTTGATGTCTTGAAGGCCAAGTTGCAATCTCTAAAAATAAAGGAATTATGCCTTAGGAGAAGCAATGGAAGACCCCAGAATAAGATTCTACCTGCTGGATTACAAGGAGGCACTATTCATCTAACTCTTACTCCCTCTCTTTTGTGTCTATGCTCATTTTCACTGTTATTGGCACTAAAGACATCAAGAACATTTATACAATGCAGCTGAGTTGCAGCTTGTGAATATTACACAGGTCTCCCAAATTAGACCTCAGCTTCCAGTGGTACATTTTTTGTGTGCTATAAATCAGTGCTAAAACTGTTACAGGTAGCTGAAAAAAATGTGCCCTACTTTATCCTAGGATCTTATAATTCAAAACAATGTTACAATAGCAATATAACAGTAATAGCAAATATAAATATAAATTTTTTATAAATATAAACTGGAAATAACAAAAGAACAAACTTTTTAATTATACTCTAGAGCAGGGGTGTCAAACACGATTTCATTGAGGGCCGCATCAGGGTTGTGTTTCACCTCGGGGGCCAGGGTGGGCATGACCAGCTTGACATTACTTGTGTTGGGGGCGCCTGAGGTGGCCCGAGCGCTCTGCCAGTGAAAACGGATTCCTGAGCTCCGTTTTCGGCTGTGACGCTCTCCTGCAGCCCTCTGCCAGTGAAAATGGAACTCAGGTGGGCCGCACATGCTCCCCCCAGGCCCCGTTTTTTGCTGCGACAGCTTCCTGCAGCCTTTGGCCAGTGAAAATGGAGCTCCATTTCACTGGCAGAGACACCGCGGGCCGGTCCTTTGCTGTTTCCAGGGTGGCCTCATGGGCCAGATCTAAGCACCATGCAGGCTGGATCCAGCCCCCGGGCCTTGCGTTTGACACCCCTGCTCTAGAGTGTGCTAATTGAGGAACAAGACACATTGAACTTGGTAGGTCTATAGGGCTGTCAAACTCCCAGCCCATGGGCCGGATGTGTCACAAGCTGGCCACGGCCATGCCCAGTTTAGTGAAGGAAAAAAAAGTCCCGATACGTCATGTGATGCTGCTGTGATGACATGAGTTTGACACCCCTGGTCTATAGAATAAAGGTGTGGAGAATGTTATGCAACTTCATAAGTATATTTTTAAAAGTGGAAAAGGTCTGAGCTTAGAAAATCAGATTAGGGAAATTCATTAGTCCAACCTTATTCCTATCTTTCATCTTCTAGATATGACATCCTGGAAGTGAGGAGATTACAAGCTAAAATATTACTTCAATAAAGTACAACTGATTTGAGGTATATACATGCAGAAAGTTTAGAAGGGTTATCTTTGTAGGTAGTGAATTGGAGGAATCAGATCCCAGCACTCAAAAAGTCCTATTATCTTTGCTGCTTCTTGCTTATCTGATTCATGAATTTGCTCACAGACTCACCCGAAATACCTTAAAACACCGTTCAGACAATGAATTATGACAGCCACCATTTGCAAACCAAACATGGCACCAAAAAGCCATGCTCTCCAGTCATAAGCATCTTAGTTCTGGTAGAGGGTATATTTGAACAAAACTACTATATCTTCTGAAAGCTACGGTAGTAAGGTGGTCTTCACATAAACCTAGATTAACCAGACTGATGAGGCCCCAGATCTTCAATCCTGAACATTGCTGGGATGCTTAATTCCCTTTAACTTTCTGGCTTTATATGATGAGCAATACAAAGAAAATTAAGAAAACTGTAGCTTGGTAGGTCTATTTTATGGAAAGGGAGGGGGAAATGCAATTGAGGAGCACCTCATTCAAAGTATATAATTTAGTACCATTTCCATTTAACACCAGCTACCTAAAAATCATGCTTTTGAGAATGAGAATCACAGCTTTGTAGTTAATGGGCATCAAATAAGTAGAAAATGCTAATTTACTACCATTAACGATAAATTTTGCCAATAGGACCGATGCTTGCCTGGCTTCCTAAGCCTTTTTTCCCCTTGTCACTGCTGCTTTTCAGGCTAAATGAGTTCCTTGCTCCAAAGGGGTCCATTTTAATTTCTTCACATTAGGCTTCCTGAGCAATTTATTAAAGCCACACACGTTTTTCTAACCATTTGCAAAAATGCAGAGAACTTTACCCTAAATCCTCAACCTCAGCTAAAACTGTTAGCACGGGGAAAAAGAAGATTAGGCTTAAAAGCACAACAAGTGGTCCGACAGATCCTTAATAGTCATTCACAATGGAAAAGAAAATGAAAAAAAAAAAGAAAATCATCCCCATCCATTAGGGCTCTTCTTTATAAAAGAAAAATTGTTTAGCTCTCCACTGCTATTTTTTGTTAGGTTGTGTGGTGAAGGGATGACTATTAACACCAGATGGCTTTACCAATTGCTTCTTGTTTGACAAAATTATCTCTTTTTTTAAACTGTTGTCCAGAGTCATAGAATTATATTGTAGAAAGCTGCTTCTATATTATTATAACACAGCAGAAGCATTTCTACTGCTGTGTTACTACTTTTTACTGTATTACTGAAGAAAATTCTGAAATATTTCCCCCTACAGTATAGATCTGTTAAATTGATATAAAATGCAGGTGGGCTGGCTCTGATCCTGCAAATACACACACTTTTTTTTAAGTTCAAAGGTCAAAGATCTTGGTGCAGAAGAAAGTTATAATAGAGGTAAGCACTCAGAACCAGCCAAAATTCTTTGACTTGGAATCATGACTAGGACCACAAACTCTAGATACTCTGGCAAGAAATTGAATTCCTTGGTAAAAATGGTAGGCTCAGATTTATTCTCTATCAGGGGTTTGGGGATTCTTACTCTCAATCCAGACATTTGTGGGAAAAGATAATTGCTTTTTGTTTTCCTCCACCTGTAGATTACACTTCTTGTTTGAAAGAACAGGTTCTTTGGAAAGTACAGATAACCTTGATTCACACGGGGTGAAACTGGAATAATTATTCATTTGGCAAAAGTCTTTACCAAGATGAGCTGACTCAAGGATTGGATCCAAGACATTTAAAACACAGCTGTTCTGTCATTGTGCTTTAATTTTTTTTAAATCACCTTTGTAGAGATACATTATAATGAATATTTTTAATGGATGTTTTTTTTTTCCTTTACCAAGCTTTATTATTATCAGTATTTGATTGAGAGTAGTGCTGGTGGTGGGCGACTGCTATTTTGCATCCCAAAAGTGAATTTACCGTTTTGCAAAGTTAGTAACAGCAGTCTAAAATAGGACCAGAAAGGGATAATAAGCTGTGTTTTGTGATCTTCATGACCACAATTCTTCATATAAAAATTTAAATTGCATTAGGGAAGTTTACAGGACAAATGGAAGCTTCAGTTTTGATCAAATACTGTTTTGGGCCAAAAGCTTTAGTTTTGATCAAAAACTGTTTTGTTGTTGAAACAAAGCAACAAACAACATTCCAATCAATTCCAAATTGAGATATTCGGTGTCTACAGACAGTCAAGTTTTGGTATATGCTGGGAAAATCCTCTAAGCCAGTTAGCTTTACAAATGCAACTAGCTGGTTACTTTGAAACATAAAGTGGTGGATTAGAAATCCCTTTACTTTAGCCTTAAGATAGCCCTCTAATTATAATTTACATCTGAACATCAACTTGAGATCATTGTGCTGCTGAAGCAGCATAAAACTGAATTAAACAGATCTGGCAGGAAAGCAGGTTTTCAGTGGAAAAATACAAGCCCTTCCCTATTAAAGTTTTTATTTTCATGGAAGAGGAACCTGGGTGAGGTGAATGAGCTCTAGGATTCCAACTGGCCCACTACAGAACAGGGCTGGATATCTCCTGTGGCTGCTGGAAAGAACAGAGCCAAGGTTTTCCCTTTTTTTGGTTCCAGTAAAAGATTAACCCGATGGGAGATATCTACAAGGAAGATATTCCTACTGACAACCTCTGCCATCTCCCACTACAGCAATATCTACCTTTACCACCATGCATATTGGAGAACACTGCTGCAGAAGTTATAGAGATGACAGTGGTGTTCACATGATGTCTGTGGTGGGCAGGCATCAAGGGATTCATACTTGGGAGGGACATACGAAGGAGACAGCAGAGAAGGGGAAGAGTCCCCTTGCCTGCTCCTCGCTCCTCCAACAAAAGCAGACACTGCTGTTCCTGCCCTTACGTGAGGGCAGCAACCTTGCTGGCCTCTTTTTCAAGTCAGAGGAAAAGAAACATTGGTGTGTTCTTACATTCTTCCATCCTTACTTTTATATTCTCTGCCTTCTCCTTAAGAAAATCCATTGTGCAGCTTGAAAGTGTATCAGGCATCAACTGGGAATCATACTGTTCTTCATATTTGTCTAGTTTTGCTGAAACCTCTGTATAGAATTCCCACAAGTGCAAATGTGCATGAGCTTTTTGTAGTTTCTCTTCAATATTTTTGTTTGTCAATATCCACCTATAAAAGATATAAAAATGGAATACAAGAGCAAGCAATTTACCCAGTATTATTTTTAAAAAAATATATGAGAAAATAAAATGCACTGATTTATTTGCAATAACAGAATTAAGCAATTTGTCCTGGAGGCTGAAAATATTTCTGCTTAAACTCCAATAAGCTATAAGGTCTCTCTGCAGGAAGAATGCCTTTCAGAGGGAAATTTCAATTTCCAAGGAAGATACATTTTTCCTCCCTCCAATGCCTTCCCATTTCTCTTATGATAATTTCCGGTCAAATTGGAGGCAATAGAATAGAATAACAGAGTTGGAAGGGACCTTGGAGGTATTCTAGTCCAACCCCCTGCTTAGGCAGGAAACCCTATACCATTTCAGACAAATGGTTATTCAATCTCTTCTTAAAAACTTCCAGTGTTTTAGCATTTAAAAACTTTTGGAGGCAATGATGGAACAAGCACAGGATTTCTTCCCACCCGAGTAATATTGTGGAGGAAATCCAACCAACATTGTTGTAGCTCCTGCCTCCTGAGCCAAATGATAGTTCCAAAGAGGATTTTCTCAATTCTCAGCTCACAAACAGCCTGCCTCATGAGAGGGTTGGTACTGCCCATCTTGAAGGACGCAGTGGTGCACCTTCTCCTTATCTGAATATACAGTTGTCTGCAACCTTCTCTTCTTGAAAGCAGATTGTTGAGAAGTTGGTAGAGATATTATTGCATAGAACCATGAAGAAAAAGGATTATCTGGATTCTGGACCATTTTCAGTCCGGCTTTAAGCCTGGGTATGGGACTGAAAACACACTGGTTATGTTTGAGCATAAACTTCTGGCAAGGCTAAGAGCAGAGTGACTGTTCTGCTATTGCTTGCACTCCGAGTAGCTTTCAGTGCCATTTATCTCTACTCAGAGCATCTACTGTAATTTACTTCTGGGTACCATTCAAAGTATTGTTTGGAACTGGGAGCAAGCAACTAAGGGCATGCCAGCTACTGAAAGTGGAATAGTGTGAATGGACTGAATTTATTTGTGCCACAGAAAATGAGTGCGATTGGAGAGTCTGAAAATCCTTTTGTAAACTTACTGATCCTTCATGTACACAAAGTTTGAAGAGCATAAGAGCCTTTTTAAAAAGTTTCTCAATATAATATTTTTTGTATCTTCTGCTTGGAATTAAAGCAATGGTGGTAGACTGAATCCTTAGTTTAAGGTTCTACCAGATTTTTCTTTTTCTTTTTCTTATTTTTCTGCCCAGGAAGGCTATTATTGCAAAAATTTAGATAAACAGCAGCGATCAGCACAAAAGTGTCCAGTGTGCAGAGCAAACTAAAGTGATTCACACAATTACTTTGTCCCTAAAAGATAAGGATGACCAAATTAAAACCATTCTATTCATCTTCTATATAAATTAAGCAGTATCTTATGTCTGCTGGCAATAACTGCAATTGTATTAGCCAGAAATAATTTTTGGAAGTCAGACTTCTAAATGGTGAAAGGGAAAAAAAAGTATTGTACCTTGTGCATGCCTTTTCGTGTTTTTGTTCAATAATCTCTGAGAATGAGGGATCACACACTTTCTTCAGGTTATCAGCAGCAGTCTGGAGCCTAGCCCAGATTTCTTTGTTTCCCTCAGCTTTATCTTGAAGAGACTGTAGAAAGAAATGTCACTTAATTAGTTACAAATGTGATGATACTTGAGGAGATGGTTATTGGTACACTACCTTATATCCATCCTTCCAAGACAGCATATTTTCACCAAATTTAGTAGGATGTAGGTTGTGACAAGGTTGCCATTGGTAAGCATGCTTTTCTAGATTGGCAAAAGGTGTGTGTGTGGGGGGGGAGGTCTTCCAGACTAATTCTTCCTTTCAGGAAGCTTGGAAAACAGAAACATCTTTTCACCTCCTGATCCTTTTGGGCTTAGAAACATAGCAAAAAAACTCACTTAATTTTGTACAAAGAATATGTGCTACTCCTGAGTTGATAGTTCTGACACTAATGGAGTACAATTCTCATTACAGATTAACTCTCCAGAGCTCTCTACAGATAAACCCTAAAGGATGCTGATTCATGCTCTCTGTCATATTGCTCATTGCACATCATTTTCTCTTCTCAAGTTGGAGGAAATTGTTTTTATTTATTTCATCTGTAAAAATCATGATTTATGCTTTCTGCCCAAGCAGGATCAAGAATCAGGATTTGTTCTTGATGTTCATTCTCTGGTTTTTAGGTCTTCCATAAATCGATCTGCTACTTCATTTCAAACTGGAGAAATACAGTATGTGGGAGGGACAGCATATGGGCCCAGGATATCTGTTATGATTCAATCATGCAACACCACCACATACTCATTTGGCATTAATATCTATACCAGCTCATATATTTTTAAGAAGGAATATTGTGGAACCATGGATTTCAGCACATTGGTCTTTGTGAAACATACCTGGAGATCTTCCACTTGCTTTTTCAGTGACTTCATTGTAATGAAAGGATTCTTGCTATGCTCCAGGCAATACGCAGCATTTGCAAGCATCAGCCTGATTTCATCCCAAGCTTCATCATAAGTCTTCCAGTATTCTAAAGCAGACTCTGTAGAAGACTTCAGCTGTGCAACCTGCAAACATACAAGCCTGTGCTTAAAAAGGATGTATATGAAATTACTTACTAGGACATTTGAAAACTGCTCAAGAGACACCCCCTGTTGATTTTCTATTACATCATTTTCTTTCTAATACATGCTGGATAAAAAACCCTCTAAGTATTTATTTAATAATGTAATATATAAATGATTTCAGGAGTACTAGTACATGCTTCAAACGTGTACAAAGAAAAAAAATCATCAATCTGTATAAGAGACTGCAGTATTAGAATAATTTTCATTATCAATTTAATTTGAGGACAAAGTCCTGTTGTGCTTGTAGAATTCATTCCAGCATGCTTGGTTAGATGAAGACGTACAGGAATAAAAGCACTGGTTTCACTCTCTTGAATGCTGACATCTCAGCAGGAAAACTCACAAATTCAGAAATGCCTGCAGAGTTTTCAACTGCAGAAGGAACAGACAAGTCAGCTGCAAGTTTTTGTTCCATGAAAGCTGAAAATTGCTATTAAACAATTTTGGGTTTCTATTATTTCAAAGATTTGTTACAAACTATCTGCAGCTAAGCAGTATCTACAGAACTTTGGTAGTTATTGTACCAAGCATATTGAATTAATGGCTGAATTGGGAGATAAAATCTGGGTTTCATATTTCACTTTTGCCAGGATAGCCCACATGCAGAAAAACATTAATAGTTAAGGTATCAAATTGGAAAGGTAAAATATGATATTCTGAGCAGCTAATGCCAATCAGAATAGACAATATTTGACTACATGTGCAAATAGTCTCATTTTATAATGCTTTCACATTTCATAATGTGCTAGACAAAATCTGCCAACTTTTGACTTTTCCAGTTACAGAAGGTCAATAGTGGATTACATTCTCTTGTAACTGAGATCTCAATAAAGTCTGACTTTTAGGATGTGTCAAAACTTATAAATTTAGCCATCTGTCAAAAATATCCAACAGCCACAGAAGTTTTGTTATTTACTTACTGGCCTATGATTCTGAAAGTTTTAAAAACCAGATATGGTATATAGAAGGTGAGCATAGAGCTTATTCCTTCAGTTTTCTAGTTCTACTGGAATCTCAGGTCATCCAATGAACTAATAGGAGGCTCAAGTCTTTTTTCAGACAATCCATAATAAATAATCTTGTGGAATTCACTACTATGGAGACAACCATCAACTAAGAAATGCCAAAACAATCAGGCGTATTATGGAAGATAAACAATCAGTAGCAGCTGTTCATAATGATGACATATCATTAAGTTCACTATTAGATAGTACTGGTTGGTCTTTGATCACAATAAAAATAATTGATTTTCTTTTTCAGTATTAGAGAAAATATATTTAAATCCCAGTTTCTAAGGAGCAAATGGAGCTTCCCTGGCTCCCATGTATTGTTGGTTGATTTCTGCCTGACCATTAAAGCCATTTAAGTTGACTTCTTGATTAATTTAAATTTGTGAGTTCTAGTAGGATGGCACATATATTTCAAAGAAAATATCATACTTTTAATTTCTAACAATCATAACAGAAGATCATCCTCTCAATGCTGGACACGTGAGTGGTAGGAAAACTGCTTTTAATTATTAATAAAGGAAATTATTATTTATTTATTATTTACAAAATTTATATACCGCCCCACTCCCGTAGGACTCAGGGCGGTGTACAAGGTAAAAACACATATGTCCTTTTTCTGTCCAGACCCACTATAACACCATCTACAATCATCTATGAACATTTATACATTAACTTTCTCTTAAACAGAAATTTGTTTAAGTAGATGAGAGCATTTCAGATATAAGTGGAAGTGATAAAATTAAGATTAGACAATACTTTTGAATCCAAATGATTGCAGACATGCAACAGAACTATTCATACAGAAGCCTGAAGTGCACATGAAAACCTGAGAGTCTTCAGACCAAACTATACATTGTACTTATTACCTGTTTTTCTTTTCTTTATACATATTTTCAGAATATAGATATCTCATGTTGCCTTCAAAGACCCTATCTTTGTATAGAATGGTTTCAAATCCTAGCTTGGAAAGAAACCACTGGGTGACATTTAACTAGTCACTAATTCTTATACATAGCCAAAAATAAAGATATCAACCTGATTGATAATGCTAGTTCTCATTTCAGCCAAATTGGTGGTTGTGAACCCTACTTTCTTGGCAGCATCAGCACAATCCTTTAAAGCTGTGAGATTGTTTTTCAGTTGATCCACTTCCTTAGACTTCACAGCAAGCTGGTTTTCTAACACCTGATAAATAGGCATAAGAGGAAAGACATTATTCTGTGAATACAATTTAGGGGGAAAATCAACATTTAACATTAGAACATGGGGCATATTTTCTAAAGATCAATGCCAAGTAACATGTTAAATTAAATGGAACAGAACTTTTTGTTAAAAACTTAAGAACAAGCATAGCCTAATTTAGGGGGGGGGAG
>JANHJO010002403.1:58135-73105 GCA_032468235.1 Pseudoxyrhopus heterurus | reverse complement strand
TGGTTGGTAATGGGGAAATTCTTAACAACATTCCCCCAAATCCTGTCAGGTTTTATTCAGATTCCACCAAGGAGAAATATCTTAAATAATGCCTTGAAATGGAATCTCTGATCCCACAAAATAAAAAATTAATTGTTTTGTGCTGATCTATGATCATAATGACCAGCCGGATGTCTTGGAAGATGTTTGCAAACAGGAAGTGGTCACATAAATGTGTCCTGCTATCAATTCTATTCAAGTGAGATTAGAAGATATGAGAACACTGAGTCTTCAAGACTGATAGCCTTCAACGGATGTGTCCTTCATGAATTTAGTCATTTCCCTTGGAAAACCATCTGACTGTCGACATACGTGATCCTCAACTCCTCTGATTAATGATTTTGTCTTATCAAATTGTTGAGAAACGTCTTCCTGTCAGTTGTAGAACCACGTAGTCCACCGTTATGTGAGGAGAAACCACAATAATGTAAGGACATGCAAGCAAGACATGAGCAGCTAAATCATGTGTGCCTGCACAAGATCCACAGAGACAGATTCCTCCAGAATGTTAGAAAGACCCAAAATAGCATTGCCAGGTAGAAAATTGGGAGAATCAGGGCAAATGTTTCCAAAACGGAAAAATACTCCATCTCCTCTCCTTGTGCCCAATTCAGATCTTCACCTCTTTCCATTGGTGTCATTTTGATTTTTTTTTCCTATAAGAACACATTTTGGACTTTGGAAGTGTTCAAATACCGAAATTAGTTGATGGTAAATATTTTGTCTAAAGAAATGGCACTATTGCAAACATTCCCAACGTACATGCCAGAGTAACATAATAACATTATGGCTCAAAAAGATTTGATTTTTTAATTCTCTGTCATTTGGGTTACCATCCGGTTAACTGGGATATGTTACATCAAAGAGGTCTTCTGGATTGGTTTGTCTATGCATGGATGGGGTGATACTTCGTTTTGATGCAGATCTATAGCCATCCAGAGGTTTTTGTCTCAAACGTCTAGAGAAAGGATCAAGTTATTGATATTAGAAGAGTGTGACAAAGGAGTGATGTAGGTCAACCTAACGAGGAATAACTCAATTTTCTCTAGGAACTAGGGACTCTTATTCAGTACTGAGTGCTTAGACCTGGCAGGTATCACTGATGGGTTACAAGATGTATCTATGGCCTCTTCTTTCAAGTGGACCTTTTCTTCAAAGAATTGTACCTCCTCTTCTTAGCTCCCTATCCTTTGAGTAAGAAGCATGTCTTTCTATCACTTAGCAATTCATTCATCTTCCTAGAGTAGTTCCAAGGACTACAGGGTGACCCTGATGATTTCATAATGCTGGAGAACCAAACATGTTCTAGTATGATGGAGGATAAAAGATGTCTCCTCCGTGTTAAGGTAGAGCTTCCTGGATGGTGCTGATGGAGGAACAACAAAGTGTAGCTTGTATGTTCTTGATGGATTGCAAATCCTAAACAATTACCCATGCTGGCTACAATCAATGGGAGCTGGAATATAATATCTGGAGAGCAACATGTTGTCCTCTATGTTGTACCTGTTCAGGTAGTGAGCAGGATAAAGCTATTTTTTCATTGTCGACACCTTTGGAGATGGGAAGTGATATATTCCCATCAGGAATTTAAACAAAAAGATACAAAGCTATTCCTATTTCTCCAAAAATTGTCCACTGTAAACTCCAGCTCCATCCTGGTGGACTTCAAAACTAGTTTTACCTGGAAAAGCACCATAACCACAAACATTTTGTACTAGATTAACATGACTGTGGTCAGGCTCTTGATGGAAAGATGATCGCCAATTAATGAATGCTTGAAACAAGAGATATCAATCTTACATGTAGTACGGATTATCCTGGGTGCTTGTTAGACATAGTACAAAACAAGCAACCTCTCATTCCTGGGGGTGTCTCATTTCCTGTAGGACAGGCTTGAAGAAACAATATAAAAGGCTTTCCAGACCCCAAAGCTCCAATCACTCAACTGCATCTCTGCTGCAGAAGAAGGTAAGTCAATTGTTGTATCTGTCCAGGAATACTCAATCTATTGAAGGGATTTTGGTTAAAAGAAAGCAATTAGTTAGACAATGAAAGTATAACTCAATGTAAACTCTGGCTAAGGGTTACTCAAGAGGTCATTTGGATAATGGAGTTTGATGCAACTGAGATTTGCTTGAGGGCAAACAAAATGAGGAGATGCAAACTAGAAGGAAATTCAGATGAGATGGTAAATTCTGAGTCAATGCAATGGTGTAAAAAAAACTATGCTGAAGGTTGTTACTGCTGCATTGAGGAATACTCTAAGCAATAGCCATTGTGTGCAATTTCCCTGGCTTTAAAGCATCGTGGTCAGAAATCAAGAGATTGTGGCTAAATAGTACAGCAGGTTGGTACACTAAAGCCCTCCAGCTTGGTCCTTGGGATCTCCAGGATAACAGATTGCAAGAAACCGTTGGGAAGATTTTAGTACTGTCTCCACAAAAATACTGCATGAGAGGTATAAAATATGGGATCAGTAGTACTAATCAACATTCCGTTGACTCAGGGAAACTAGGTGATTGTGGAAGGCTTTTCAGATTGACTCTCTTTTCTGCAGCTTTTGGGGTTGTTGTGGAGATGATACAATCCTGCAACTTTCCACCCATCTGTCACAATTGGTGGAAGAACAGCTGAGCAGTGCACTGGACTCTTCCACCTGGACAGCAGTCTTCCAATACTTGAGGGACAGACACAGAGAAGAGGGGGGTCAGCCTCTTCTCTGAGCACCTGAGGGCAGGACAAGAAGTAATGGATGGAAGACTATTAAAGAGAAATCCAAACTAGAATTAAGGAGAAAATTCCTGGCAGTGAGAACAATTAATCAGCTTTGTCTTCAGAAGTTGTGGGTGCTCCATCACTGGAGGTTCCCCAGAAGAGATTGGACAGCTATTTGTCCAGAGTGGTAGAGAGGGGCTCCTTCTCGAGCAGGGGGTTGGACTGGAAGACCTTCAAGGCCCCTTTCGACTGTTATTCTACAATTCTATCAGGAGCCAAATGATGTGCTTTAGTATCTCATGAACCTCCCTGCCTATCAGAATACATTGTGGGCTGCAAAGTTCACAATGTTGGGATTTGCCATTATTTTGGATACAAAGCAGAGGAAGCATATTAAAGGAGCCTTGGTACACTTGTTGTACCTGTTGAGGCATCCTTAAAAGGCTGTTTTTCTTCCTGGGTGCACACAACAACAGGGAACAACCACAAGTGCATGGTTGATCCACCTGGTTTTTTTTTTCCCCTCCTAAGCAACAGAAGGAAAGAATGTGTCATAGTTTGGGATCCCATCATTCTTGAATTGGGGTTTTCAACCATCACCAGTTTCTGAATAACATAATATTCCTTTTGTTTTTCCCAGGGCTAAAGCCATCACAACAAAGAAGGTGGGAAACATCATTCATTGGACCCCAAAAGATGGCTTCTTGGCAACAAAGTAGGAGCTGTTGTTGTAGCAGTGGAGGAGGCTGCGTGTGTATCAGTTCAGGTCAAGGAGGGTCGTTGTGCTGCTGTAAAGGAAGAGGTGGTGTTCGCTGTGTGTCTCCCATCCAGCAAACTCAGACATCTGTCTGCTGCGGTGGTGGCCGCCGAGGAAGCTCTGGCCAAACCATCGTCGTTCTCCCAGGCAGCGGTGGTGTAGATGGATGCTGTTGCAGAGGAAGAAGAGGCTCCAGTGGAGGATCTGGCCAGATCATTATATCACCTGGAGGACGAAGCGGAGGACAGTCTTCTGCATGCTGCATTGGAGGAGGGGTCTGGGGGGCACCTGGAATTGGGATGAGTCAGCAGAAATGTGGTGGGGGAATCATATGTTCTGGAGGGCGGAGGCGGGGGAGTGGGAGTGCAGGGGGATCATCTGGTGTGAAGGTTATTTC
Source organism: Pseudoxyrhopus heterurus (assembly GCA_032468235.1). Taxonomy (NCBI): domain Eukaryota; kingdom Metazoa; phylum Chordata; class Lepidosauria; order Squamata; genus Pseudoxyrhopus; species Pseudoxyrhopus heterurus. The sequence continues at coordinate 69,197 of JANHJO010002403.1, read as the reverse complement.
TGTGGGATCCAGTGGTGGTAGAAGGGGTAGTGGTAGCGGTCAAAGATCAGGGAGCCCCATAGGATGTAGTAGTGGTGGAGGTCAAACCATTATTGTCCCATGTGGTTGCAAGGGTATTGGTGGTGGCCAAAGATCAGGCAGACCCATAAGAAGAGGTTCCAGTGGTGGCAGAAGGGGTAGTGGTAGTCGTTCAAGATCAGGGAGTCCCGTGGGAGGTAGAAGTGTTGGAAGCCAAACCATTATTGTCCCGTGTGATTACAAGGGTATTGGTGGTGGTCAAAGATCTGGGAGTCCCATAAGAAGAGGTTCCAGTGGTGGCAGAAGGGGTAGTGGTAGTCGTTCAAGATCAGGGAGCCCTATAGGACGTAGCAGTGGTGGAGGTCAAACCATCATTATCCCATGTGGTAGAAAGGGTAGTGGTTCGAGACCAGGGAGCCCCATAGGAGTTTGCAGTTGTGGAGGTCAAACCATTATTGTCCCGTGTCCTAGAAGAGGTAGTGGCAGTGGTTTAAGGCCAGGGAGCCCCATAAAAGGAGTTTCCGCTGGAGGTCAAACCATTATTGTCCCGTGTCCTAGAAGGGGTAGTGGCAGTGGTTCAAGACCAGGGAGTCCCATAAAAGGAGTTTCTGCTGGAGGTCAAACCATTATTGTCCCATGTCCTAGAAGAGGTAGTGGCAGTGGTTCCAGACCTGGGAGCCCTATAAAAGGAGTTTCCGCTGGAGGTCAAACCATTATTGTCCCATGTCCTAGAAGAGGTAGTGGCAGTAGTTCCAGACCTGGAAGCCCCATAAAAGGAGTTTCCGCTGGAGGTCAAACCATTATTGTCCCGTGCCCTAGAAGAGGTAGTGGCAGTGGTTCCAGACCTGGAAGCCCTATAAAAGGAGTTTCCGCTGGAGGTCAAACCATTATTGTCCCATGTCCTAGAAGAGGTAGTGGCAGTGGTTCTAGACCAGGAAGCCCCATAATAGGAGTTTCTGCTGGAGGTTCAAGACCAGGAAGCCCCATAAAAGTAGTTTCCACTGGAGGTTTAAGACCAGGGAGCCCCGTAAGAGGAGGTTTCAGTGGTGGTAGCATTGGTGGTGGGAAAACCATTATTGTCCCTTGTTGTGATGGCAGTGGTGATGGCGGCAGCAGCAGTGTCCAGATCTCTGGGGGTGGCATTACAGTAGGGGTGGGTGCAGCTTCCATGCAAACCAAGCAATCCATTATTTTTCCACCTTGTATAGGTCAAACAAAACAAGCTCCCCAATGTCCCCCTCTTCAGAAATTGTAGCTCCAGTCTCTTGGTATGTTCCATTCCCCACCAGATAGTGGTACCCCCCCCCAAAAAAAACCCAAGCCAGGTGAGGATTGTCTGCATGTTGCGATTCTTATTTTGTGTCCTTACTGCAAGCTCTCTCTTCTCTGCATATTGTATGGTCAGTAGCACTCTTGGTGTACAATTGTGCAAAATATTGTGATAATTAATGCCTCCCTGATGGGGAAGATTTCATAATGTTCTCTAGCCATGCATATTTCTGTCTCTGCTAATGTCTGCCAGATAATAAAGCTTATTTGAGGATCACGTTATTTGGACTTTGACTTTGTCAAACAGGAATGAGCAAGATTTTAGCAGCCAAGAACTGTGTTATATTTTGCTTAGTCAAATAGCATCAGACCCAGAAAATAACAAGAAATATGTTTAAGAGAAGACAGACCAAGAGCAGTTACAGGTGCAAAACAACACGAAAAGGCAGACAAATAATCGAACATAAAGTTGAGCTGTTGTCATGATGGATTGGAGGACAATTGAGCACACCTCAGGACCGACTTGTGTTTTACCCATATGATCCAACAGGGCTTCTCCAAGATTTCAAGCAAAGAGTCCTCTGGGAAAAACGCTAGACTTTGCATTTGGGGCATTCTCTTGGCTCTTTCTTGATGGTTCCACTTATGGAACACTAGTTCATTGTCTTTTAATCTCTGGAACTACCTGCCGAGTGATGCAAGATCCTGTCTCAGGCATATGGTGCATCTTAGGCCATGAGACAAGTCATCCCATAATCAAAGTCTGACTGATAAGCATGCCAAAGCGTGATTCTTAAATTCTAAAAATATTTTAAAAACGCTTTGGCAAAGAAGAAAGGTCAGGGAAGCCATGATTAAAATAAAAATATATTCACATAGCCCAACCCACATATACACATATTTATGAGAAAGACCAAATCAGTGGATTTGTTTTCCATCCTTTTTTTCCCCCATCTTTCACTGAGAGTTTATTCCATCCTGAATTTAAGCCCGCCGGAAAATGCTGTCTTGCAGTCTCCTTACAAGGAGCAATCTGTCTGGAGCACTTGTGGGCAATCTCATGTCCTCTCCTTGACCAGAAAGAAATCTTGTAGAGTTGGTTCATTTGCTAGTTCTTCATTCCACCACCATTGTCAGCTTGTCTTTCAGCAGAACCATCTTCCATTCACCATGTCTTCCCCCGGAAATAAAATTCTGTATTTTTTTTTTTGACTGCTATAAGCCATCTCGATGGTCAAATAAGTAAAAAAAAAAAGTAGCGTACAAATCCAAAATAAATATGGTTGATATGGCCTTTTTGCCCTCAATGTATTTTTTAATTCAACTACTCCCCAATCAATTGAAGAAGTATCAAAGTATCAGGTATCAAATCTGTTTGCTTTTCTTCCTCTGAGCCTTCTATTTTATATATTTATTTAATCTTGAGATCATTCTCACCCTGACTTGAGAAAAAATGTAAATGTAAAACTGAACATAAAAAGAAATGTGATCCAGTTCACAACTTTTGGAGGAAAATGTCTATGGAAATTCTCAGTCACTCAGGTCATGGTTGCCCCAAAGGTGCTTTTTACAAGAGGAAAAAATATTTGGAGGAAAATTCTATAAAAATCTATTTTAAAAAAGCATATAAAATGCATTAATATAGAGAAAATGTGTTTCTAAAAAATACCCCACAAACCAGTGTGTATTAGAAAATGTTCATATAGAAGTGTAAATGGTCTGGAAAGCATCGCAGCACGCATATTAAATATATAGATAAAATTTATTTATCTGGAAAAATGCAGACAAAAATGCCAATCCATTTTCTGAACTCATGAACTTGTACAAAGCATCCTTATACATCGATATAGAAATGGGGGAACGAAGAATGAAAAACTCGTAAAAGAAAAGGCTGGGTGGAATTAAACAGGTTAAATTTCATATTCCTTCATCCCAATTTCTAAAAAAAACAATTTTCCCAAACATCTCTTTTTGGATTGCATGCAATTAGAATGTATTCTGTTTTGAGCAGCAGTTTGGCATATCTTTCCTTTCCAACTGTTGCAACAGCTTAGTATGAAAATAAAAAGCAGTTGAGTAGATAGAGCACTTGAAAAATCCATTTGGCAAAAAAAAAAAAAAAAACCAGAATGATTCATCCATACTTAACTTAAAACCCCTCTCCAAGAAAAAAAAGGTTGAATCTTGAATTCATCAGAAGCCCCCTTGATGGGAGAGGCCCCTCAACAATCCAGCACTTCCGGAATTAACCTATTAGGTGGAACAGGTTATTAAATTGTTTATGTTTCCTAAACTGAGTAGTGATGGAAAAGAGAGATATTGATCTCATATGACTTGCTAAGCTTTCATGAGGATAGCTGTTAGACATGCTAACTAAGTCACTCACCGTGATTGGGGGTGTCTCATTTCCCGTAGGAGAGGCTAAGAAGATGATATAAAAAGGTCCTCAGTCTCTTCGGTCATAAAACGCTCCTTTGGGATTTCTTCATCCTGCTCATTTGTCCAAGAAGGTAAGACCAAGCTCAGAGATATCCAATTCTTTTCTTCCTTGGTGCTCTGCAGTCTTTGCATGGATGACTGGAGGAGTATCTGTGATAGCTCTTGAAATGGTTGATTTAGAAAACTGAATGATGTCTCAATGTGAGACTCTCTGAACAGTTAGGAATTTCTTCTAGATTGGAGAAGGAAACTGGGTTTCAAACACTGTTGGATTCCAACTTCCATTAGACCAACCAATGTAGCCGATAGTCAAGGATACTGGAAGTTGGTGTTCCAAAACTTCTGGAGGATGCTTCATCATCCTAGTATGAGACAAAACTCCAAGGATGATTTTGTTGACATTTCTTCCAAATCTTCACTGATCTTGATAACTCATAGTAAGGGCTGGGTTTGGGATGTAGCCAGACTATTGGGTGTACCTCCTGATTTCAAGATCACGAGATTAGCATTGTCTGATTGTGTGTTAGCAGAGGGATTTCTTTCAATTCTCTAACATGTATATGGTTATAGTTAGGCAAATTATTTTGCCACTCCCTCAAATTTATCCTCAGAGATTCTTCAAATTAGCAAGTGATGAAATTGTCTTCCAAGTTGTTCCCAGCAAAACCTCATGTCTGCACGAGGACACAGACAGTTCAGCACTGGCAGTAGTAGCCATGCGGTGTGCCTTTAGGAATTGTGGTCTGGGTATTTTGATGCTGCCACGCTGTAACTAGCAATGTTAACATCAAACAGTTGATGCGAACCAAATCTTTGGAACTGAACGGAAGCCTGTTTCAGCTTTGCATGACACAATTTCCTTCCTTGAAAAAGTGAAATAAGCTTAAAAAAAGGTGAGCAACTGCAGATAGCTCACCTTGCAGATACAAAAGGTGAGCAATTTAAACAAACTTAAAGGAGAATAATGTATAAATTTGACCTCCTTAAGAGGCCCAATTTTTTATCTGAAGGGAATTCTTTTTTATATAGCCTGGCATTTATTCATAACAACAGAGCCACCAAGAGCTGTATGATAACCTAAGTTGTTTTCATTTAGGTGAACGTTCATCAACCAACACCACTCACTCCCAGAAAAGATGAGCCAACAAATTCAATCTAGTGGTTGCTGCGGTACTGGTGGTGGATCCAGCGGTCGCTGTCATAGAAGAAGAGGCAGTGGAGGCTGCGGGTGTTGCTGTGCATGTTGCTGCTGCAGAGGTGGATCAAGACATGTGATGGTGGTATCTGGAAGCCAAGGATCATCCTGTTGCGGTGGCGTCCAACAGATCCAGAGCTCTGGCTGCTGTGGTGGAGGTTCTACTGGAGTCGTCGTAGTACCAGGCGGCCAATCTTCTGGATGTTGCATTGGAGGAGGACTTGGGGGTGGGATTTGCCAACAGAAGGTTCCCCTGATTGGAGGTGGCAGTGGTGGAGGAATTTGCTGTGGAGGAGGTGGATCAGGGGGTCAGACCACTGTTGTAGCCGGAGGTGGTAGTGGCAGTGGATGCTGTGGAGGATCAGGAGTAGTGAAGGTCATTGGTGGTGGAAGTGGCAGTGGGTCCGGCTGGTGTGGAACTGGTGGTGGATCAGGGGGGCAGACCACTGTTGTAACTGGAGGTAGTAGTGGATGTTGTGGTGGATCAGGAGGAGTGAAGGTCATTGGTGGTGGAAGTGGCAGTGGGTCCGACTGGTGTGGAACTGGTGGTGGATCAGGGGGGCAGACCACTGTTGTAACTGGAAGTGGGAGTGGATGCTGTGGTGGATCAGGAGGAGTGAAGGTCATTGGTGGTGGAAGTGGCAGTGTGTGTGATGATGGTGGATCAGGGGGTGTGAAGGTTATAGGTGGAGGATCCTCTGGATGTGGTGGAGGAAGCTTTGGGGATGTTAAAGTCATCGGTGGAGTGTCTGGTGGAGTATGTGGAACAGGAGGAGGATCAGGTGCAAAAGCTGTTGTAGTTACTGGAGGAAGCAGTGGGGCATCTGCTTGTTGCAGCACTGGGGGAAGCTCAGGCACAGTTGCAGTTGTAGGGACTGGTGGTAGTGGCGGATCTGGCGGGAAGACCATTGTTGTATCAGGAGGAAGTGGTGGATCTGGTTGTTGCAGTGGAGGAAGATCTGGAGGGGCATCCGTTGTCATTGCTGGTGGCGGCAGTTCCTCCCAGACAAAATGTCCCATTGTTGTTCCACCCTGCATTGGCCAAACAAAACAGGTTTGCCCACTGCCACCCCACATAAAGTAAAATAACATTCTGTTCTTGGTGGGAAGGAAATTTGTTCCTACGACGTCTTGCTCAGCCAATGCAATTATGGTGTGCTGTATTTCATGTTCTTCGCCATTTCATTTTCACCTATATACTGTATGTCGGAGCATTTTAAAACTTGAGGGTTTGTGCGGCTCTGTGGTGGATGGGAATTAATGGCAACACCTGCTGAATACCTTGCTTGTATCTCCATTTTTCGGCATTGGAGAAAATAAAGCTTCTTACAGAATGAGCACATTGTTGTTGTCTTCTTATCTCATGCCATCAGTGTGGAGAATTGTCTCACGTGTCTACTTTTTTCCAACACAAGTTTGCAAACATTTTTTTCCGAGTTCCTCTCATTCCACCTTCAAATGTGTATCGTTCAGTAATGCATCTGTCAGCACCGTACGCCCAAATTCTCAAAATGATAAAATGTAGCAATAAGGATGCCTGCCTTTTTCATTGTTTCCAGCTTTAAGTGAGTTTTGACATCGCTTTGAGGGTTTTAAAAAAAAGAAATTGACGGGAAAGTGTAATTTTTCTGGCAGTTTCCCTGATTTTAAACATTTTTGTTCACAATTTTGCTCTCTAGAGAACAATTCTGAGTTTCAGTTGCCTTGCAGAGATTCAAACTTCACAGTCCCAGAAACATAAACATGGTCGTGGATGATAACATTGATTTCCATTCTCAGAAGCCTACAGGGATGGATGGATGGAAAGGATGGATGGAGTGAGTGAGTGAGTGAGTGAGTGAGTGAGTGAGTGAGTGAGTCTGAAGTAAAGCAAAAATTGGTGGGAAAAGTAAAAACTACCATTAGATTTTTTTTTTTAAATATATTTTTGGTGAACACCTGGTGGTCACGAAGAACCTTGCAGCTTAGCTTTCTCGCAGGAAGCATTTTGTCCAGAGTCGTCACATAATCCCTGACAATGCTTCTCAATCCCTAGTCAACTGGGAACATTAGATTGGAGAAAGACTGGTATGAGAGAATGCAAGGGCCTGGCAATTAGACAGGCAGATTGAGAGCCATGCACAAGATGAGCATAATTAGTTGCCACTGTCTCCTAAAACTTTGTCCTATAAGAAGACAGCTAAAAATTTTCAAGATACAATTCAAGAGTTTATTCTTGGAATACCAGTTCTACCACTGATAAGGTCTCCACCCCCATCCAATCAGATATGGTGGCTGTTTGGATTGGCAAGGAGAAATGCTGAATTAGACAAACTAAGAAGCCTTGTTTGAGATTCTGACCTCATTGGATGTGCCCCCAAGGCCATGAGTGACTACTGCAATCACGTCCAAGGGTAGTAATTATATTTATGCCATCATTTAGGGTTTAACAGTGGATGATGTTGCTGCCTGTTACTCATGGGTAAGTTTCACCAATGATCCGGCAGCAAAAGTTTGCAGGATTATTCATCTACTTACTTGGAGTTTATCTTAATAATAGCAATAGCATTAGATTTATATACCACTTATCAGTGCTTTACAGCTCTCTCTAAGCGGTTTACAGAATCAGCATATTGCCCCCAACAATCTGGGTTCTCATTTTACCGACCTCAGAAGGATGGAAGGCTGAGTCTACTTGGAGCCTGGTGGGATTCAATCAGCCAATCTGCTGATCGGCAGGTCTGCAGAGTAGTCTGCAGTACTGCATCCTAACCACTGCGCCACCGCAGCTCCTAAGGACAACAAAAGAAATTAGTATTTCAACTAACCAAGCTTCAGATTAACCAAATTTAGATTGTGGCAAGTCTGGTTGTTTGCTTGCAGATGTTTCACTACCCAACTAGATAACATCATCAGTGAATGTGGGTTTCACTCCCTGTTTATATACAGTAGTTTTCCCTCCCAGTATTGTTGGGGAATATGGTATTCTCTTTGTAAGTTCCATGATTAGATATTGCTTTCTGTTCATTTGTCTGGTGTTAGTCTCTGCTTATCTGGGTGTTGCCTGCTAGAGAGGATGTGTTCTGGTCTTCTTTTTTTGTTTCCTTCTTAGCTTGTTGTTGTCTCTTTTGAATGGTAGGAAAATACAATTTATTTTTTTGTGTCCATTGATGGTTTCATCAAGTAAACCCAACCTTTCTGTTCTTTCACTCCAGAAGACCCATAATCAATATTCTCAAAATATGTTTAATCTGTTGGTTAAACAAAACCATTTTCTGGGTTTGCACAATTACTGGATCCCAAACTAATTGGTTTTGTTGTGAGGAAATTACCCACTTAAAGCACAACTAGAAGTCTCCAGTTTATCTGATGGTTCTTCTTGGTCTTCTGCTCCCTCTAGTGATGCACGTCTGAACTGCATACCTGGGAAAACAAGGTATCATATCACCTTGCTGAAGAGCAAACTGGAAGGACCGGAAGTGGGAGGAACTGACAAGTGTTCACCAAACATCTGTCCTATTTAGCCTGTCTAGGAAGAAGTATTCATATACATTCTGACAACCAATCCAGATCCCACTCATCCACCAAACTTGGAGATTTGCCGAGGCAGCCAGAAGTGACATTCCATTTGTATTTTATGAACATTTTCTCAGTCCTTTGAATCGAAAGAAATCCAGAAAGGGATAAGAAGTCTCAAAGAAGACCTACCCTATTTTTCCCTGCAATAAATCTAGTTATTCCTATTTTGTGTGAACCTAACCTTCCTGAATATGGCAACCAAGTTGATCAATAAACCACAGTTAAAGCAAGCCACATCTTACAAAGCCTGGATATCCAGTTGGTGGGTCTTCTATAGGCACATCATCTTTTGTCTTTTATCCATTGAAAGATCTAAAAGATGCCATCTGCCATTAAGATTTTGAATAGGGAGAAGCCACAACCTTGGTGTCCAATTAAACTGTACTCTGATTCCCCCTCAAAAGAGGTTGACAATGGGAGAAGAGACCTCCTCACTGATAAAAAAAAAACCGGGGTCCTAAACTGTTGGAAGATGGCAATAGGCAGTTGTTTTTAGACTAGCCGTCTTAAAACATAAACCTGGCATCAAGCAAGATCACGTTTCTCCACAACGTTACTGAAGCAATATTCTTGGCATCTGACATGATTGGAACAGACCCAGATTGTTAGCACAATTAACTGTAAAACATACGATTGTGCAAGATCCATAGTTTAAAGCTGGCATGCCCACACTGGCGTGTGATTTACCATTACTCTGAGATGTTGACAGCTCAGCCTACAATGTCCTGATTTGGCTAACAAATTCCTCCATTCTGTGAGGAGGTTAAAGGACCATAAAGAGAGTCTTCTGAACCACATGTAGCCCAACTCTCCACCCCAATCCTTCTTCAGGCCCAGCACACTTTTGGACCCCAAACTTTGCCATGATATTTAACACCAGCACAAACATCAAGCCAACTGTGATGTAGGACAACCAGTGGCCTCTTGTAATCAGAAAAGTTGGTCCAGATTTGCTGAAAATGACATGCTCCTCTTCCTGAGGATACTATCACTTAAGATAAAGAAGCATGGGACATCCAACCTGGGGGCTCAGACCCATCAAATGCAATGTGCTATAGATCTTGGAGAATAAATCAGCTTTTGCTCCTGTGTGCCATCCCTCCGCATCCTTTCTCTCACTGGTCTCAGTTCTATTAGAGTGAGGTTGAGTACTTTGTGGTGTCAGTTACACTGTCCACATTGTTTGTGAGATACCATCACAACATGTGTGGAATCACTGTGATTTGTGATGAGTCCTGCGCCGTTCAGCCCTGTGTTTGTTTGGATATTGCCCATCACGGGAATATAGCTGGAGTGTACTATTATGACCATGATCAGGTTGGACTGTCATGCAACTCCCATACAGGGGATCTAAAGTGATCTAGTTAAACCTACTGAGCAAACTCTACTACCCTTTCTAAATGAAACAAAGAGCACCTGATGATTCAGAATCCACATCAAAACCCATCCTTCAAAACGAAGTCCCCACTCTCATTACCCAGACTTTCTAACTAAAAGTTGACATTGGCCATTCCTCAACAACCAAGAAAAATTTTGCAGGGCATGATTTCCAAGCGTGCACGTGTGTAACTATCAAATGAATCCACGGTGGATTTCCATAAGTGTAAGGTTTGCGGGTTTTACCAGAAAGAGCATAACAGCCAGTATCACAGGAATGTTTCAATCCCTTCCTTGTTTCTCTTCTTTCTTTAACAAATCTATTTTGTACGCTTGCATTTCATTTCCATCCTTTTGGTCTCCTCTTCCTTTACCCAAACCTTCTCCAGGATTTTGCTTTCTCCTTGAGGACCTTCCTCCAAAAGGATTCGCCCAAAATGTTCTCTCCGTTTCTTTCATATTATGTCTATTGCAAATCTTAGCTTAAATTATCTTATTCCAGCTTATTTACAAACTTTCATAGCTACTTAGATTAATTAGACAGTTTTGAGAAAAGAGGGTATGTGGAAGTTGCCACACTCTTCCTGTGTCTTGAGGTATCTTTAAGGAATCCGGTCACACCATCTCATGAAAACTACCTGACTTGGGTGCCCATTTTTCATTCTCCCTAATGTTGGCCAACATTTCTGAACCTTGATATACTGTATGGAATCCTTGACATAAGGCAATTACGTTCCGCACGCCCTTTTGATGGATGAAGACTCCAGTTGCAACACCCAGCCCACTCCTTCCGCTTATTGGGTCACGAATTGGGCATTTCCCAGGAAGGAAGGCAGAGGAACCGTATAAAAACGCTCACTGCAAGGACCTAAGCACACATTTGCGGTATTCCACCATCGTAAGCTTCCCTGTTGAAGTTTGGGTAAGTCTACCAAACCTTTGTCTTCTTATAGTTGGGATTGACAAGCTGGTTTAGGGGTAGAAACATAGTGCTTTCAAAAACTAAGAATATTGGACAGCAGATTGCGACGAGCAAGATTTATTAACCATCTTAAGGACTGGCAACGTTGGCAGTAGAGAAGTAGACATGCACTACCGACAGGAGAAATTATTCTAGTTTATACTTAATATGCTGGGAGCGATTGAGGGCAAAAGAAGAAGGGGATGACAGAGAATGAGGTGGCTGGATGGAGTCACTGAAGCAGT
>JANHJO010002402.1:90270-102776 GCA_032468235.1 Pseudoxyrhopus heterurus | reverse complement strand
ATGGGAGGGACAAAAGTCAGAGACTAGGAGGTGCAATATCAAACACACACACACACACACACATGTACATGTCACTGCAGACTACAGTGAATCTATGGTCTCTTGCACCCAAACAAGTCAAAAGCAAAAACCATAAAGTTATATAGATCTTACTATATATTAAAGACTGAGCATGGATTATTTCTTCTCTCTTTCTGGTATTCCTTTGTCCAATGGAGTAATTAAAGACAGATTTTGAAATTAGGAAAGAGGTACATGCGACTGCAGATGAATGAAATGAAGTTCAATATTCAGAATAACAATAACAGAGTTGAAAGGGACCTTGGAGATCTTTAATATAATAGAATAAGAGAGTTGGAGGTCATCTAGTCCAGCCGCTTACCCAAGCAGAAGACCCTACACCATTTCAGACAGATAGCAGTCCAGTCTCTTCTTGAAAGTTTCTGCTGATGAAGCTCCCACAACTTCTGAAGGCAAGCTATTCCGTTAATTGATTGTCTTCTTGTCCAACCCTCTGCTCAAGCAGGAAACCCTGTACCATTTCAGACAAATGGCTGTCCAATCTCTTATTAAAAACCTGCAGTGTTGGAGCACTCACAAATTCTGGAGGAATTCAAGATCCCTCTTGCCATTACTACTGTTGAGCCAGGTATCACCTATTCTATACGTGTGCATTTGATTTTTCTTGCCTAAATGTAAAATTTTACTTTATTCTTACCTAAATGCAAAACCTTACTTTTCATTTAATTATATAATTCTTTATATTTGTGCCAATGTTCTTTCAGTGAGTCAAAAAACTTATATGTCTTTAATGAAATGCAGCAGACACAGAAAGATGATAGTAATGTCTTATCTTTCCTCTTAGAGCTAAGGATAGAGTCATCTTGTTAAGAGTAACAATTAGACTTGACACCTCTTGTATATCAAAGCTGCTGTAGCATTGCATTTCAAAGACTGTTACTGTAGTATCTTCACATTTTAAATGATATTCTTATCTTTCTTCTCGTTTTCTTGCATCCTTTATCTGTCAGAAAGTAATTCATTACATAGAATATATGCAATGCATACTCACTTTGATCAATATACATGCAAGGTCTATGTACAATAACTTTACGGCTCTTGCTTTTGACTTGCCTGTGTGCAAGAGACATTGATTTACTGTAGCCTGCAGCTTTAGAAATAATAAAATGATCTTTGGATCCTCTTCAATTATTTGTATTTCTCAGATCAGTTTTCCATCACATTGCCCTACATCCATAAGATACTGACTCTTATTCCAAACCTCTTAGACTCAATTCAAGGATGGAAATTATGCATTGCTACTTATAAGGTCACCGGTAAACAAGTAATTGTGCTGCTGAACCACCTAGAGGCAAAAAAGAAGAGGCAGATTATTATCATGCACTCAAATATTAAATTTTCCATCATATGTTTTATGTTTTTATAAAAGGTGATATATAGGGAATTTATTTATTTTTATTTATTTTGCCAAAATTTATATACCGCCCCACTCCCGTAGGACTCAGGGCTAAAAATATTCAGGCAATTCCTACACAGCTCCCTGATTTTATGGATCAAGATTAAGTTACAAAATTATGCCTTTAGATATTATTATAAGAAAACCATTTTGAAACTTCTTAGCTATATTGATAATCAAGCTTTGTTAACTCATTCATTCAGTGACTACTTGGCCACAAAGGTGGAGTTCAACTATACCGCACTCCTACACTGAAGGCATTTCAGGATGTGATTACATTATATGTCTATTTGTATGTACAATATGAGCACACACACACGTACAGTATTGTATGTATGTATACAGTATGTATAAATGCATCCATATCCAGCTTGCTAACAATGATTACTGAAATACACACGTGGAAAGTAAATGTTCATCAGTCTTCCATACGGCAGTCTAAGATTCTATACCAGTTTATTTCCTAAAAGGTACATCGTAATCTGTTTTGAACATCAGGCAGAAAAAAGGTGAGCCTGTCTCTTTTTTTTAACCATCCTTTTGTTGGAATCAAGCTACATTATGGCTCCCTGCACCCAAAAATCCACTGATACTACTACTAATATTAAAGATAGATGTTAAAATAATTAGCAAGGGATTCTCCACTTTAATCACCTTTCCTTGTCTAAATTACTTACTTTGCATGTGTCTTTGTATCATGCATCCTAGTAGATAGAGCATCCTTTGCAGGGCCTTCATCACTTCTCTCCCTTCTCAGTTCAGCTCTGACTATGACCTGTGCACTTCAGGTATCTCTTATGACCCACTTTCGTTTCATAATGGAAGAAACATTTTAAATAAACATTATTTTTAGCTTTCTTTCATACAAGCACCCGCCTAGAGAAAGACTAAATTAAAAATATATCTTTTATAAGCCTTTATCTCTCATACAGTCTTCCCATTATGTAAAGCCATTATCTGCTATCTAATGCTTTTTTTTTCTTTCTCTCTGTCTGTCTCTATCAAATGTGAATGCCAGGGGAAGAATAGGTCCTTTATACTATGAAAAGTGCTCAGAGGCAATTGCAGTTGGGTGTTCTCATAAATCTATGTAAAAATAATATATATAAAATATATACCAAGGGACTTTAAAATGGTATGAAGATGCCAGGATTATCCACTCTTCTTGTAAAAATGTATTTGATTAAAAATTGGTGCACAAATTTGAGAAAAAGAGAAAAACTGCAAAACACAAACAACCCCCCCAACTCATCACTAAGATAATAAAATCAGAAAAGAAAATTGTTGTGATTTTTTTCCCCTCCTAATCACAAGGTGCTTTCTAACAAAGAGGACTGTTAGGCATTTCTGATGAAACATAAAGGTAAAGATTCCCCTCGCACATCTGTGCTAGTCGTTCCTGACTCTAGGGGGCAGTGCTCATCTCCGTTTCAGAGCCGAAGAGCCAGCGCTGTCCAAAGATGTCTCCACGGTCATGTGGCCGGCATGGCGCATGGAACACTGTTACCTTCCCACCAAAGGTGGTCCCTATTTTTCTACTTGCATTTTTACATGCTTTCGAACTGCTAGGTTGGCAGAAGCTGGGACAAGTAACTAGGGATTCGAACCGCCGAACTGCCAACCTTTCTGATCGACAAGCTCAGCGTCTTACCCACTGAGCCACTGGTTAAAATAAAGTTTTTAAAAAATAGAATGAGAGGCTGTATAAGAGGTCTATGTCATTGCAACTTCAGGGAAGTACCTGAAATACGTTTGGGTTAGCCTCCAGAGTGCCTAATACTCAACATTCCTCTTTCAGGTTCCATATTAATGTGACAATTCTCTCTATATTTGTAGCTATACTGATTTTAGTAAGTGTTGCTTTTGGTCTAGGGCACTAATGTTTGTTGTTTTCAAAGTTCTAAAGTTGTTACAAATTTACTGTAGATAGGATCAAGGCTAAGCATTTTTTTTAGCAAGTCCCACTTGGCTTTAGAATCCATACAGTAAAGACTGCTTTGTGTTCATGTACATGCATTTTTTTGAATTGTACATATTTTACAGAGAAAGAGACTTGCTGCTGGGGATTGTGTGTTTACTTTTGGAAGCCAGAGGAGAGCTGAGCTTTTGATTCCAGCTTTGGATTCCACTGAACTGCCTCAGGCAATATATTTATAAGGTGGCAAAGAGTGCCCCTTCAAAAACATTCAAGAGTTATTTTGATGTATCTTCCTGAATTGACATTTTGATTTTATCTCCATGCCACTGGTAATTGTTGCAACAGCAACACTTATCTGTCTAAGATGAACTGTATAAATGGGGGATAGTTTAGCTTCATGCTATACAGATTTCCGGATTAAAATGTTTATTCTACAGTGACCAATGAACATGTATTCATATGTCCCATGAAATGGTTCTTCACTGATGTGAAAGTTTATTGAAAAAAAGAGTGGTGACCATCTACAAGTAAATGTTTTCAATGATTTTTAAAAAAAACGTTTTAAAATAGGGAGGTATTAAATTAGAAATTCCTCTTCCTGTTGCTCTGTCCCTCCTTTTTCTTGAAGTAATTTGGGTAATGGAACCAGAGTTCTCAGCCAGCCACTTATGAATGGAATGGAATGGAATGAACAAATAGTAAATTAGGCATGACTATTATATGTGCATGGATGTGGATAGTGGAGGAGGAACAAGACTCAGCTTTTTTAAAAAAATGCAAACATTCTTAAGGACATAACGGTGTTTTTTCCTCAATATGGATTGATTTTTAGGAAAGTATTTCTTACTTTACATAATGAGAAGTTTTAGTTTGGTTTACCATATTTATGTGAATCCATAAAACATGGTATGAGTTTCTGCTGTCAGATTTTCTTTATTACTGTTCCTTCCTTGTAGAGCTATAGGACCTGAAAATAAAACTTATCATATTGCTAGGCTACTCTAGTCAGGATTTAACTCCTGATAAATTTGTCTGCAAGAGATCTGATTTTCTTCTCACTAATAAATATACTCAAATTAGGGATAGAAAAACAATAATTACCTAGAGACTGTCCTAATAGTATAATCTATAAATGAGCTTCTATTCATTTATGCACATGGCTTCTCAATTTTGTATTATCAATACTATGTCAACTGCATATCTAAAGTATAAAACATCTCAAATGCCTGCATTGCATTAATTTATCCATGAATATATGACTTAAATTACAACCAATAGAAGTAATTATTTTAATGACCAAGTTATTCCTCTTCATTTTCATGAAAACCAGGCTTTTCACATGTATTTCAGCCAATGTTATCCCTGCACTATACAGTACTAATGGGCTAGTTAAACCGTTCAATGAAGTGAGGTGAAGGCAGTCAAGGGGAACATTCAGTTCTTAAGCTGCTCCCAGAACTATCACTTCTAAGAGCTTTAAATACCTTTGCAAAAGGAAGTTAAAGCAGTCATAGGCCTTTTCATGACAAGCATACTCATGGAAAACATCTGTTATTAAATGAAAAAGGGAAGCTAAAGAAATATTGACGTCTAAAAATGAACAGACAAGCAAAATCTCTTTAAATATGGGTGTATTTCCATTTCTGGAACTGCATCCTCCCAGAGGTAAAGACAGCACCCTCTCTTCTAGCATTCCGGAAAGTTTGAAAACCTGGCAATTGTCCCAGACCTGGGCTTGATGTTTGTTATTTGTTTAATGGCCCTTGTTTTGTTTTATGGATTTTGTAACTAGAGCATACAGTATTAGTCCGGACTGTCTGTTGATATATATTTTAGTTGTCTTTTAGCTTTGTGCACCTCCCATATCCCCACTGGAGATGGGCTGCCAAAACATTGAATTAATTAATTAATTTTGTGCAAAACGAGGATTGTCATCCAATTTTTTAAAAAACAAAACAAAAGAGATATATGGAGCAAGATTTTTCTCAGACCTTTTTCTTCAGGCTGACTTATTTCTGTATTACTTTATTCTAGGAAAAAAATTAAATGGCTTGTGGTCATCACTGCTCATATCAATTATCACTATTCCTACTATATTATTGCAGATTTATTTTTATTTTTAACTTGATGTTATGTTTTTAATATGTTTTATTGGTTTTTTAAATGATGTAAACTGTGGAAGTTATTTTTGAATAAATAAAATGTAGATATATTATGAAGGATTATATAGATACGTGAACATTCACTTATAAGTTGAAATAGGAAATTGTGGCATTGAAAAAATTACAATTCATGAAAAAGGAATACCGTGAAAACACTGTATAACAAATCAAAAGAAAATAACATCCAACAAATCCATTAGTTAATGAAACTGTAATTCCAAACATAATAAAAAGAAAATAAAATTAACAAATAAACAATACATTTCTATCCAGGATATTAGTATTTTTCCAGTCTCTTAACATAATTATCTTGGACCTAAATGTTTCTAAAATATTCTACAATTTATGAATATCATTCAAAATAACATTAGCATATTTAACAGGAAGGAATAGTGATAACATTAATTCATCTTTTTTTGCCACATAAGAAATAGACTGATGCATATTTAGAGAATTGTCCATGACTGTTGTGATTCTGAAGTGTATCTGCATGTCCTGCCTTCTTCAACATTAATTGTAACTGCTACCCTTTCCTCAGCAGAGGCAAAAATTTATATATTTTCCACTGTAAATATGAACATATAATTGAGAATACTCCATTATTTCTATAGATGGAGAAATTGAAGGAAGTGTTTCATAAAATTTCTTTTTTGGAGGGGTTATATGTGAGAAATTATGTAAAAATGTAATGGGAAAATGTCAGTAATATAATTTGCCTTTCCTCCTTTTTTTTTCTTCAGCTGTAAATGGATAGACTTACATATCACCTAAATAATAAAGTGATTTGTTTTTTGCTTAGCAGCATGAATTGTTTATTATAGTTCATTCAAGATGCCAATGTATTAACCACCAGCAGGAGTATGACTACAGTTTTTAATTATCTGCAATATCCAAACTTTAACAGGGGTGTCAAACTGGTGGCCTGTGGACCACATGCATCATGCGCAGGCCACGGCCACCCCAGCTCTGCGAATGGGAAAAACTCACGAAACGTCACATGATGGCAATGTGACACAGTGAGTTTGACACCCATGCCTTAGAACATTATTAGAAGCAAAGGATGGCCACTAAAAATTTAATATAAAACATTTCAAAATAAATAGTGGCAGATATGCTCTTCCATACCACAGAATCCTTCTTTCAAAATGCATCCTTATATGTATTGGCATACATAATGAACCTATTCTTGTGGAAACACCTGCAGATCTGTCATTATTGTGCGTCAAGAGAAAGTTGAGATAAAGGAGCCCAAAGGAATTCAATGTAAAGCTGAAGAATTTCTACCATGCTTTAGCCGCATTGAGTACTAAAAACCCTCCCTCAGTCTTCACTAGTAAAGTTAAGAGTATGTTTTTTTATTAGTAACAATGATTTTATTTTTACTGGAAATTCACAACAGTGGTATTAAAATATCTGTTCCCTCTGTTTCTCCAAAAGAATCTTCCAGCTTTAACTATGCAGCTTCAGATGTGTTATCCTGCACTTTCTTTACTCCAGCTCAGTTTTGATAATAGGAATTGTAATCCAATACAACAGAAAAGTGGGAGAAAGTTGTTCAAACTTCCACCTTAAATTCAATGTGTTTTCAAACATAATAAGGGAGATCTTCAATTTACTGTGATAAACAAAACTCACTTCCTCTTCTCCTTTACTATATCCAGATATATTCTTAGCTAAATGTATGCATTTGGAGATCTATGAAATACAAATAAACATTTGAAAATGTTTTGTCATTTTTCATTATTTAGTCCATCACAATATAGCTTTGTCTTTGAGTTTATATACCAATTGAACAATATTTTTCTTTCTCCTAAGTTGAACAATATTCTATTTATTATGTTTTATTCTATTTTTTCCCATATAATATTCAGACTAGAATCATGTTTATTATTCTCATAATAAACATGGATGATAGAATGGACAAAGAAAGAGTAGTTCATATTGTGATTGCCATAATACTGTTAGTTTTGTTTTAGCTTGGCATATTGTTTGAGTCCAGCAATTGAGTCCAATTATTAAACCATGATTTATTGCTTAGTGTTGTGCATGACCAAGGTCAGCTATTCACTCAGTCCCATGCAGTAAATCCTTTGTATGTTATGTTCACTGACTTGCCAAACAAGATAACTAAGAAGATTTTGCTAGGGAAGTCAATAGGAGGAACAAATAGAATGACAAGAAAAACTGGTCTAGGATTGTCTGCTAAGTTGAGATGGAAGAAAAAGGCATTACCTAAATAGCTCTGGATTGTGTAGTGCATGTCCTGATTGGAGATGATTGTCCATTGTGGAGGATTACTTCCTGCTGAATAAAAGACTATAAAAAAAATATAAGGCAACCTGATCCAGCATACAGGGAGAAGTAAGAAGAGTTTTGGGAATTTAGCAAGGGAATCCCTAATTATTTCCCCATTAATACGTCATTAAGATAAAAACAACAAGAAAGGAACTACAAAAAGAAATAAAAACAAGAGACAGCAGAGATAATAGTAGCTGGAGTTCACAGTACACAGAGCCAACTAGTTTTAGGTGTCTTCCACTCTCCTCTCCTGAACAAACTTTCTAAGGACATATAAAAATAATATAGATAAGATATAAATGAATGAATGAATAAATCCTTATTTAAATAATATTTATTTCAACAAACTTACAGGATATTTTCAATTTTACAAAAAAACAATAAGACAAATATAAACAAAACAAACAAATAGTATATTATTTAATTGAAACTGACATTACTATTTTTTATTAATTATGATATAGACATCTTTGTTTTATTGTAAAGTGTATTCAGGAAAGCTCTTGCATTATCACCTTGTAAAGAATACTCAGTAAGATGAGATGTGAGGTGAGGGGATTCAAAACTAGTCTGTTGTTTGGATCCCAATTCTATGACTAGTAGCCATTTAGCTCATTTATCTTACCAAATTAATAAACATCTTTCCACCCCCCCCCCCAAGATGTACAAAAGTCTGTGTAAGGAGATAGTTTGTTTACAAAGGCAACAGCCAAGAAATCAGGAAACTGAGTTCTAGCCCTGCCTAGTCCATGACTAAGAGCCACTTCGGTGATTTGAGACCAGTCATTCTTTCTCAGGAAGAAGACAATTACAAACTATTGTAGGGACTTACCCAGGTGGTCACTAGGAGACAAGAAAAACTTGAAGACAAAATAATCATAATAAAATGACTATAAAAGATTTGTTGTGGTGGTATTATAAAACAACCAACTTTGTTTATCTCTTCATGTAAATGCCAAGACACACATGCCAAGACAGACAAAATATGTAAATAATTTTTTAAAATTGTAATTGAATAATCTTAATTGTCTTGGAAATTAGACAGGCAAGCTTTTTCAGAGGCCTTAAGCATATTTATTCACTTGAGGCTCAAAAGAACAGGGATAGGTTTTCCCAGCAACTTAGCATTGGGAATTGAACTGGTTTTAGATAGTGTGTTTAAACTATGTCTTGAAGAATGGCATTCTGTACATCTTTTCATCTTGGGTATGCTGTGCCACTTTATACTGGCACTTGGGATTCTTCTCTGATTCTTTTTTGATAACACACAAAAATTTCGTTTAGGCCCAACACATTTTAGAAAACTTCCTCATTTTTCAATGCTGTTATCAAGTTGTATTTACCATTGTCTGAAAGTAGCCGTTCAACAAGTGAATGCTGAAGGAAATATTTTAAAACTATGTAGAATAAATATTGCACAAAAAGTGTTAGTCACTTTCTTTAAAAAAATAAACACTTCACACAAGAAAGGCTAAATATATCCCTGGTAAATTATCTCTACCCAACTTACATAATCAGTTTGAAGATGTCTGCACAAGTTTATATGAAAAATATTCAGCAAAACATTTGTTGCCCTGGTCAAATTGTATATTTCAATCAATCTCTAAGTGAATAGAAGCTAACACAACCTCCACATGATATAAACATAAGCATAACATCTTTTTAGTATTGATGTTCATTGTATATAAGCCAAATTGGCCATGGATGGCAGCACGAAGTGACTAAAGAGGAAGAGTATGGCTACAGTAGCCTTAATTAACCAATAGAATTTTGACAAATGCAAGCCTTGATTGCATAATGACCAAGATGTAAAAGATGTGTCAGAGATTCTTTATACAGCAAGAAAAGAAGAAAAAAATACCACTTTAAGATTGAAATGGCTGTAGACAAATTTTGGCTGCGTCCTTAATAAGCTGAAGATGAGTCAAAAGCTGTGTCCTAAGGATGTTTCCCCTAAAGACTCTTACTGTAGCTGGTTATCACTGAACTATGATTACCAAATTGTGCAAAAACAGTCCAATGTCTGTTAGAAGGCCTAAATGCACACTAGAATGCCAGTAAGGGATTTTTATTTGTAAACTAAACTAATGTATCAGCTTTACAGCTGCCTATGTATTTCTCTCTCCCACCCTTGGAGAAAAATGCCAGCTAAGTTTTGTTTATGTCTTTTAACAGTCACAAAATGCTACACATTATTTGATGTCTATTGGACTGGTAAACAATCCAATGATATTATGGCAGGGAAACAATATTATATTTTTCGGATCTAGATGGTTATGCTGATAAATACGTAGTGTGTAAGTTTTGAAAAGCATATTTTAAATAGTAAAGGAAAATACATTTAAATGCTTTTAGCACACTGAGTAGAATGTACAAGTAACCATCTCTTATATATTCCATGTTAATGCATGTTGTTTTTCCAGTTTTAATGTGACACAGATTCAAAATTATTTCAAATTGTTAATAAAATATAGACTATAACATGAAGACTTTATAAAGAAACAGAAGTTTATGTAATGATACAATAGTCCAGTTAAATGACTGGACTATTGTAAATACATCAATTTTTGTTTATTTCATATAATTAATAGGGGCAACTGATATGGAATCATTTCTATAGAGCAATTCCAATACAGCTGTTAATGGGAATGAATAGGGAATGTGAATGAAATGGTGTTGTTGTTTTTTCAGGGGCCAATGATTCTGAACATGCAACATATGGAAAATAGACTGGTTTAAATTGAGAGGGGAAAAAAGAGATGAAAATAGCTAAATATTGTCAGAGGGTTCAAAATCACTTAACATATAATAGAATGGTATCACTGTTATTATTTAAGAATAAACTTTTTTTTTTTTTTTAAAAGGCAATTTTTGCCCTATGGACCTTTGATTCCAAAATCTGACATTGGGAGAGGGGGACAGAGGAAAAAAAGAGAGGAAAGGTACTATTTAATCTTACCTCTTCTTTCATTCTCTTCCTTTGTTATTTCTCCTATGCATCAATAAATAGTTGTTTGAGTTGCAGATAGTTTCTGACTGGAATCAGAATACTTTATTGGCCAAGTGTGAATGGACACACAAGGAATTTGTCTTTGGTGCATATGCTCTCAGTAAACAAAAAAAGAAAAGAATATAAGATAAAATAAAATACATTGATAAGATACAACACTTAGTGATAGTCATAGGATACTAATAAGCGTTTTACTAATTTACTAATAAATGTTTTACAAGTGGTGAGTGAAGACCATCTTGTTTGGTTAAGAGTCTGATTGAAAGCTCCAGAACATGTTAATCTAATCTGGGTTGCTTTGGTGCTAATCTAATCTACCATGTGCTGCACGTACATTGATTTGAGCCCAAAAATGGGCCAATTTGGCCCCCAAAATGGGCCTATTTTCAGGCGAACCGGTAGCTAAATCAGTCCATTTTTGGGCCCAAATTGATGCGTGCGCAATGCACACTGCGCATTGCATCCTCATCAATTTTGGCCCAAAAACGAGCCGATTTGGGCTTGAAAATAGGCCAATTTTTGGGCAAACCAGTAGCTAAATCAGCCCGTTTTAGGCTCAAATCAGCTGATTTTGGGGGCTAAATTGATGCCCGCACAGCACGCTTTTGGCTCGCGCTGTGCAAGCATCAATTTAGCCCCCCAAATTAGTATAAGCCGACTCGAGTATAAGCGCGCATTACCTTAGATCTAAATTGCTGATCGGCTTATACTTGGGTCAATAATTTTACCCAGTTTTCCTGGGTAAAATTAGGGCCTCGGCTTATATTCGAGTCGGTTTATACTCAAATATATATGGTAATTTGAATCCTGGTTACAGATTCAGAAGAATGAATTCTTGTTTTCCCATAATCCCATCTATCTCTTATGTATTTTTCAGTACAGTTGAATAAAATCTGCAGACATATTAGACTCTTATGAAGAAGGGATGAGATTGGTCCAATTTCATAGATGATAGTATTTTATTTAAAATCTGTATTTTTTTTTTAATACGCACAACTGGTATAGGAACATTGTTCCCATAGTTCAGACAGATATGTTACAAGAAACTGGATTGAGTAAGGGTTGTTTTAATCTGAAAATTTTCTCCATTTCTACAAGGTACTGTGATTTAGGCAATGGATATGGCCTGAGCACAAGGGTCTTTCCCATCTAATAAACACTGGCTTCTACAGTCTTTCTCACTTTTTCCCCAGTCAGGAAATTTTATATGAATTCTGAATACTCCCCCCCCCATTTTTTTTTAAAGATGGCACAGCATCAGCCCCTGTAGCACAATAAAATACCAAATGATAGAATAAGAAGTGGATCCAGACAGTGGATTGTGAGAGGATAAAAAATTGATAAGGTTATAATGGATGTCAAATGTTTGTTTTAAGACATACACTTCAATTTCATTTTTGCATCCACCTTCCACCATAACAGCAATAAACTGTGACTACAGTTGCAATTATTGCTGGGCCTGACATTTATAAAATAGAAAATAAAGGAGTTGAAGCCTACAGATTCTAATTGGGGATTCAATTATGTATTTTACAATTGTTTCTTGAATGTTTACAAAATAGGAAAATAGGGAGCTGCTATGGCTCAAGTGGTAAGATAACAGTACTGCAGTACTGCAGATCAGCAGTTTGGCTGATCGAA
>JANHJO010002402.1:79217-90170 GCA_032468235.1 Pseudoxyrhopus heterurus | reverse complement strand
CCCAACTCCCAGAGGACTCTGGGTGGCTCACAACATAGATAAATACAATGATAAAATATACATATATAATATAAAAATAATTTTAAAAGAAAAACCATATAACAATATTTGGTGTACAAGTATTGTAAGTCATGCTTGCCCAAAATATCTGAAATGTATTTAAATCCATTAAGTGGTTAAAAAAAATCTATGTATTAATTAAACTACAATTAAGCTACAGATATCAAAAATCAAATAATTACTAAGATGGCATTTAAGTAAATCACTCACTTGCTCGTTGGGCATTTTTTGCTACTGTTTGCTCAACTGTTAAAGAGAGTATCAGTATGACACAAAGAGGCTTTTAAAAGTGGTGCTGTGTTTTTTTTTATCATTTATATACCGGTAGATATCTGGAGAAAAATATCTGACAAACTGACAAAAAAGCTATTGGGTATATGGCAATAACCAATAAATTTGATAGGATTTTAGTATATGTGCTGCCGAAGCGAGCACAAATTTAATAGGATTGTACCCATCCAATGTCCTTTTTTTCAAAAACTATTCCTATGCAATACAATTTTTGAAACGGTATTTAATCATGCATTCTGGATAAACTACTTAATAATTTCAAAGTCCTAATATTAAAAAAAAGATTTTTTTTTTTAAAAATAGAACCTAATGTTAAAAATATATTATTTGATCAATATATTGGTGAAAATCAGTTGAATTCATTACTATCCCTAATAAAACCTAACCATTTTTATAGGAATACGAACATTGCAAGAACATTGGCACAAGGGCCCTGACATTTAAGAAAAGAACAGATAAACATTGGTTATGGCAAGGAATGCAGTTTTGTTCTTTCAGGAAAAACTATGGTAGAGAGATTTTTCTGAGGTCAGTGAATCAGACAGATAGCAGTGGTTTGAGGAACTGGAATTTATAAGTCTTTATTGGTAGAATAGCAGTACACCACTGTAAAGTTACGCATTTTGTTGGGGTTGTTTTATTTTATTTTATTAAATCTACAGTATCTTTTTATCCTGTATCTTCCACCTTGTCAGTTTCATAGATGTTTATTATAAGACTTCTTATGTGGATATGTACCAGTTTTCTGATTTATTAAATATATATTGGGTGGCCAGGAGATTTATACTAATTGTCAATTATTTATGTATCTTGCATGGTTTAGAATGTAGAATGATTTTCTCGTCTCACAACTGTCTTGTGAACTGTATTATTATAAGACATAAGACACAGTAGTTAGGCAATTCAAGATTCTGAACTTAGAACTTCTATTTCTTCTAAGTTATGTAACTGATCTGAAAACAGTATTTAAATATTTATTCATTGTTCATACTTATTTATTACTGATAGGGCCATGTCACTTTTCAATGTTGTTTTTTTTAAGTGTCTTACTATTTACAGCAAAAATTAATACAAAACAAAATTAAAAAACAGCAGTATTATTAACCATCAACATTTATAATTCTAAAAATATAAAGTCGAATTTATTTATTTACTTTTTAGATTTATAAGCTTAAACATTGTTGGGGCATCATACAAGAGACAAATAAATATGGCAAGTAACATTTTAAAAAAAGGACTTCATATAAAATATAAAATAGTAACTAAGCACAATAATAATACAAACAAATGATACCTTCAGGATAGCTAGATAAAAATAAATCTTAGCATAAATACTGAATAATCCACCTTTGTTAAAGTCAGTCCAAAATTTAGTAAAACTGGAAGACACTTCCTGAAAATTAGCAAACAAATGCTCAATCATAGATGAAATTCTACAAATGAAAGATAATACTGAGAAGATATACATCATGCCTATCAATAACAGGATATTTAGGGGGGTTCTTCTATCCTTTTGTAAATATTAATCTAAATGTCTTCCAGCTGTCGGAGACATTTGATCTTGTGCATGCATGTAGAAGAAGCCAGAATGAGATACCTTTTAACTGAGATACGATATGCAGTACAATTTAAAATGAATACCTCTTTTTATTAACTAATTAGGAGGGAATGAACAATAATGTACAGATTGGGAACAGTTAGTTCAACAAGTACCAACAGCCAGAAGCAATTGGGAAGAATTAACAGTGTTAAAAAGCCAATGATTTAGATTAGCATGTTTATTTAACCCCTAAATGATGCATTTGATTTGTGAAATCAAATTTGAGAGATTTGAGATGTCCTAGCAGCTGTGTTTTCATGTTAAGATGCTTGTGAAAAATTATGGTGTTTTTTTTTAAATGTTCTGACATTAGCATATGTCCCTAATTAGTTTCTATTAAATTGATTTATTTGTCTTATTATGGCACTTCTTTGCCAAATATTGAGGTTTCTTTTTTTTAAATAAATGTTATTGTTTTAAAAAAAAAGACACAACAAAAAAACAGAGAAAAAAAACATAACATAGACTATTACAATAAAATACATTTCGTCTATTGAGATTCGACTGTCTTATGTATTTATTATGTACACATTATTATTCATTTACTTATTTATCTTTATTTGTCTTTATCCAGACACATTTGTTTCATATAGGTTCCTTGTAAATTTGCACTTTACTCTTTTTCATCTCAAAAGTTTTATGAATATTTCTGAATTCCATATTTGTTCCTCAGCCAATTATAGAACATCTCCCAAATTTTATAATAATCTGTATCATCTTTTCCTCTAATTTTCATTGTCAATCTATCAATTTCTGCGCGAGCTAATATTTTACTAATTCTTTGCTGTTCGCTGGGAATTCCCTCCATTTTCCACCTCTGGGCATATTGAATTCTGGCCGCTGTCAAAATAGGCAACATTAAATATGTTATCTCTTTATTAAACTGTTTTGGTAATAATCCCAATAGAAAGATTTCCAGTTTCCAATCAATTGTATTCTTAGGCATTATTTCTATCCAAAGTCGAATTTCCACCCAATATTTTTTGACCTAGCCAAACTAGCCTCATATGAACTAGCCAAACATGAATTAAATATTTTGGACGAGCAAGACTTAGCTGATAAAATTAGAAAAGCTAAACAGAATTACTTTGAGAACGCAAATAAATCGGGCAGTTGGTTGGCATTTAAACTAAAAAAAGAAAAAAGATGGATCCAAAGGCTACAGGATGAAAGAGGGATGCCTCAGGATAAACATCAGGATAAAAAAGAAGTAGTGGAAAATTTTTATGAGAGATTATACAGTAGAGAGAATATATCAGAAGAACAAATAAAACAATATATTAAGGAAGCAAACCTATCTAAAATCTCTGAAGACGATAGGAATAAGCTAAATAGGGGAATTATGATAGGGGAATTAGAGGAAGCAATCCAAAAACAAAAACATAATAAAACACCAGGCCCTGATGGGATACCGGTAGAAGTATATAAGAAATTACAAAACATTTTAAACCCAATTATGTTAGATGTGTATAATGAGGCACTATTAAAAGCAAAATTACCACAGTCATGGACTGAAGCCTTTATCACACTGATTCATAAGGAAGGCCTAGATTCAACTCAAATTCAAAATTATCAACCAATTTCATTGCTAAATGTTGATTATAAAATTTACGCATCCATATTAGTAGAGAGATTAAAAGGTTATTTAAATAATTTTATACATTCGGACCAAAATGGTTTCCTTCCAGGACGGCAAATAAGAAATAACATCCGTATAGTCCTAGACACATTAGAATATTATGAAATAAATCCAGATAAACAGATGGCTCTAATCTTCTTGGACGCGCAAAAAACATTTGATAATTTGAATTGGGAATTTTTGTTTGCGCAGTAGAATATATGGAGTTTGGGGATAAATTTATTAATACAATTAAGAAAATATATTCGGTACAGACAGCTAAAGGAATATTGAATGGTGATGTAACTAAAAAATTTAACATTTCAAAAGGTACGAGACAGGGATGCCTGCTTTCACCCTTGCTATTTCTACTAACATTGGAAACATTGACTAGGAAAATTAGGCAAGAGCAAACAATAAAAGGTTTGATGATAAAAAAAAAAAGAAGAGTATAAATTATAAGCATTTGCGGATGATCTCATGTTCATATTGGAGGACCCACCAGAATCTGGGGTGAATTTGATAAGATTGATAGAGCAATTTGGTGCAGTGGCAGGACTAAAAATAAATAAAGAAAAAACTAATACATTAACTAAAAATATGACAGAGAAGCAGAAAAGTGATTTGACAAAAATATTGATGATACAAGCATACAAAAAAATTAAATATTTGGGAATACACCTGATGACAAAATTTTCATCCCTCAAAGAGGAGAACATTGAAAGATTTAATTAAAAAAGACTTAGAGAATTGGAGACACCTGCAATTATCCTTTCTTGGTAGAATTGCTACCATCAAAATGAACATATTACCAAGAATACTGTACCTTTTTCAGCGCTTGGTCGGCGACGAAAGAAGCGGGGAGGCTAGGCGAGCATGTTGCACATGCACTTAAATAGGCACAAATTTGGGGGGCATTTCACCCATGTGCACCAATCAGGGCATGGCCTTCTTTTTTAGAACGACAATGTTTTATGAGAAACATGGTATTAACACTGGAAGGCTATGATCTTCAGCTAGGGTGGCACACTTTCCTAGGTTACAATAAAAGTACAGGACATAAATATTTTCAAAGGCATTTTGTTAGGGAAGCGTTGCTGTCGGTATGGACAAAAATTAAAAAAGAACATTACTTTAATTTACCACTATGGATATCACCCTTAGAAGCTTGTATATACCCAACAACTTTAAAAGATTCAGAAAGGGTTATTAGATATAAAGATGTTTTAGATGAAAGAGGAGAAATGAGGACGAAACAGGAATTAAAAGAGCAAGGGATAGATTTACATTGGTGTTCTTATTTACAATTGCAATTGAGCTATGAAAAGGATAAAATACCTATGGAATTTCTAGGAATTTTAATGAATTAGACCAAATTTTAATGGGGCCAGAAGAGAAATTAATTTAAAAAATGTATAGATATCTGTTATTGTTTAACAGGTCAAAGAAAATATGTTAACCTGGGCTAAGAATTTTGGCCATGCGGTAGATTTGAACGATTGGCAAAAATTATGGGAGAGAAATTTTAAACTGACGTTATCGGTATCGTATAAAGAGAATCTTTATAAAATGTTTTACAGGTGGCATTATTCCCCGACACAATTGGCAGGTATGAAAAAGAACACTGTATCGAGATGTTGGAAATGTAAAAAAATTCCCGGCTCCTACTTCCATATGTGGTGGAAATGCCCTAAGGCCAAATATTGAGGTTTCATTGCATCATTATTAAATGATTTGTGTTTGTCATATCTACACCTTTTTGTTATAGTTGATAGCTTGATACCTAATTCAAGGCAAATAGCTCCATATTAGTACAAAGCATCACAATATCACAATCAAACTGGAAAAAATGAGGACATTCAATCCAATGGAATACTATTCAGCAAACTTCATGGCTGAACAAAGACCTGACCTGGTTTCTTTGATCCAAATCTATAATTTATTCACTTTCTACAGCATGTAATGATAATTCACTGAATGAATGGCATTGTAAACTGCCCAGAGTCTCTTGGTTGAGTTGGGTGGCTATAGAAATTGGATAAATAAATGAATAAAGATTCATTTATTCTACTTGTCTTGTGCATTCCAATACAATCCAACTGTTAATCTGAATATTAAATATATGTTTTAATGTTGTTAGTATATAATATGTTTTTTAAATTATTTATTATTTTTGTAACAGATCTGAATATATTTTGGTAATCAATGGCACCATTTGGCGGGGGTTAGTTTTAATTGAGTTAATCAACAAATGAAGATGATGATGGTGGTGATTTTATTCTGTTTCTCACAATGTGCATATTAAATAATCACATTATTTTTTGGACTCGAAAAGCTATGAGGATCTCTTCAACAATATGCAAAGAAAGCCTGCAAGTTAATTTTTGTCCTTTATATAATGTTCACTAGGTGACTTCTAAATACCAAATATGTCATGTGATTCTCCTGCAGGCGTATAGAAACTGAATGTCACACAGGCAGTTGTGTTTCAGGAATGCAGAATGCTGACACTAGTCTTTATTAACAACTAGCTTGGAAGCATGTTTTTCCCAATAACCTGTACCTTGGTCCTTCTATAACTTGCAGCTTCAAATTTCAGTCTTTACCACAGCAAAAATGAAGCCTAGTGAAATTCTTTAATCTCCTTTCACTGTTTTTTTTAGTTCTTGGTTTTAGTTTTTATTATTTGTATTTTTATTATTGTTGTGAGCCGCCCAGAGTTATGTTGTAAGATGGGTGGCCTTAATATTTTAAATGAATGAATGAATAAATAAATAAAATCTTCTTCACCCTGTTTTACTTTTTTATATTTTGTTTCTCCCATAACCTCTAGATATAATTCGTATGCAATTTGGAGCTGGATCTATTTTAATTATATTAGTGTCATAAATTACAACATATACTAATGGGATATGAATAGATGATCATGTCATTTCTTTCTTCATGTCCTTACTTACCTCTCTAATACCAGATTCATGAAGCATGGAGAACAAGAGGCAGACAAGATTTTGTGCCTCTGATAGAGGGAATACAATCAATGATAACAGAGGTTAAATAAATAAATTGAACAGAACTTTGAGCAGTAATAAAAGTTTTGTATTAGCAGTCTCATGTTGTCAGGGTTAGAAATAAGCAGCCTTGGATTTCATTAGTACCTGGATGGGAAAGTACCACAGAATTCCAGATCTATAAGTTACACTTAAAAAGTGAATAACAGTCCAGCAAGATGCTATGACAAACCACTCCTAGTATTATCAAGTAAACTAAATGTACTTACCTAGAGTTATGCCAGGAAAGAAAGGAGGAAGAGAAGGTCATCATAGTCATCAATAAATCATTTATGTCCAATCCTCAGCCATTCTATGAATCAGCACTCACCATGCTCCTCTGTCTTGCCCTGCCTCCTTCAGATCCACCATGGTCATCCCAGCATCGTCCTTTGTACTGTCCAGCTATGAGATTAGGGCAGCTCCATCTCCTTTTTCCATTGATCATTCCCAGCATGATTGACATGAGTCAGCTCTCATGATATGAGAGCCTCTGTTTGGTGATCTGGCTTCAAGTGATATTTTTGGTGAGATTCGGTCTAGGTCTAGGACTTACTTGTTTGTTATTTTTGCAGTCCATGGATACATAATAGTTGCCCCCAATACCAGAGTTCAAAGGCATCCATCTTCTTCTATCTGTCTTTTTCAGCGTCCTTCTGGGTCTCCTTTCTCGCTGCCAAACCGCTTGATGAAGGTTTCGTTGTTGAAAAACAAGGCTCAGAGAGCCGTGCATGCCCTTCCAGGCCTCCTTTCCCACTGCTGAAGCGCTTCATGAAGGCTTCATCAAGCACTTTGTCAATAAGAAAGGAGGGAGGAGGCAAAGAATTAGAGTGGTTGGAGAGGAGACAGATTTTCATAATGTAAATGACCTGGCGCAGCAGGATGGAGGAGGGGAACAATTGTGGGGACCCCGGGGGAGGGAGAATGAGGTATCTCAGTGGGTCAATGGAAGCCTTGGGTGATCTGAAGCAGGTGGCCTGTTCCATTGCCTCATGGTCTTCCCTACCCCGAGATAGATAATGAGCCATGTATTTGATTAGTGAATGTGTGGGTGAAAGGAGGGAGTGATTGCGTTCAAGTTACGCAATTCACTGCTACAAATCCTCAGATTACGAATGGAATGGGCAGGCTTCATTACATTTGTAACTCAAGGAACACCTGTATAAATGACAGGTTGCAATTTTGCAATGCCTTTTTCAATTCTGAACCATTTTGTGTCTCCATGTTCTGTTTTTACAGTGGCTGCCTGATCAGGGTACAATGACTCACATTTTACACAGAATGAGATGGATGAAACAGGGGGACTCACTGCTTGGTACCATATCTTCTACATCTTTGAGTTGATCCATAAAGTTTTTTTGTAGGGGAAAACTGGAGTAGGTCACCAGGTCTTTCTCCAAGGGAAGGAAAGGGAAGAAGGAAGAAGGAAGGAAGATTTCTGATTCTTCCTGCCAGCTTCCCACAAGGAAACTCAATTGGGAAGCTGGAAGGAAGTTAGAAGTCATTCCCACTGGATTCTTTTTCTTACTCATGGTCAGTGTGTTTCTCTGTTTGGGCAATGAAATACCTAAAAACCTATATATTTATTATATTTGTATTTATATACAGTTTGTCTAATATATACTGTGAGTGAAAAAAAAATGGCCAGGTTTAGTGATAGTAAGCTGTACTTAATGTATTTTGTAATATTACAGTACTTGCAATAATGAAAAAGGGTGGGCAGAGCAGAGTAGTTTTTCAGATTTTCTTAGCTTGTAGGAAGATATTTGTTTGTGCCCTTGCTTATTACTTAAATTATTTTAAATTCATTACATTAATGATTTGGGGCATTTGATCTCATAAGACTACAAAAATGTCAGTTGAAGTTTTCATTAGTTTTCATGTTGAAATCGTTGTCCCTTACTGAAAAAAATGTTTCTTGCTGGTTTCAAAAATATACAATCAGTTTGGAATGTGTTTCTTAACGATCTTCAAGATTTTTTTTTTGTTAACTTCACACCTTTAAAATTTTAAAGTTGACAGTTCCCATCATTCCTGGTAATTGAAAGTACAGGATTATGCTGATGGTAACTGAAACCAGGAGGTGAGTGGAAGGTTGCCTCCTCTATTAATTCATGTCCTTGTTTTGACATAGATCTCTGGATGAAGCAAAACTTGGTTCCAAAATTTATTTTTCTTTATCTGTATAATGGAAGACAATCTCAACCAAAACCACATGCATTGAAGAACTACCCAAATAAGCAACCCTAATGCTGACAATTCAGTAGCCCATTAAATGACCTGTGATCTCAAAACTTAATCCATATTTTTAAAACGTTATTACAAAATTTTAATAATAATTTGCAATGTATACAGGCTTTTGCAGACCCACTACTATTGGTTAAATGTTTATATGTGCTTCCTAAACACTTCATTCCCATAAACAAACAGAAGCAATTTAAAAATTCCTGTATCTGTTTTGACCTCCAAGTGGTGATTTCCCCAACAAACAGAGCTGCTTTGTTTTTGACTGACCCATTTAAAAAAATGCATTTAATGAGAAGCATGACTAGGCATGGGTTGCTCAATCTTTTATGCCTAATGCTCTCTAGAGAGCTTTTAAAAACCACAGTTTTTGGCAAGGCAGAACCTCAAGCACTAAGAGGCTCAGTTAGAGACATGATTCACAATGAGTGTGTGTGTCTATGTATGTGAGTGTGTGGGTGTGTGTATGTGTGGGGGTGGGATGTGTGTTTGTGTCTGCCTGTAGTGAAAAATCAAGGAATGTACTCTCCTTGTGTGAAATTATGCTGCTTAAAGTACAAATCATGTTCACCATATTGTTGCCTCTATTTTTTTTCCATAATCTATAAAATGTTATAATCTACATAGGAAATATACTTGTCCACTGGCTTCCTGCTGTAGACATTAGAAACACACACACACACACACACACACACACACACACACACACACACACACAACCTTATGTGGCTATTCAGAGAGGGAAAGTCAATTGATATTCTGAAGTACCTGGCTACAAGATCACTTTCCACCCAGGGTCTCTGAAATCAATGACTTACCCTACTCTGCTGATGTGGCAAAGATTCAAAACCAATCTGATGCTTCACTCTCAGCCAATCACAGTTCAGTATTTGTTGTTTCACATCCTTATTTCTGAAGTGTACTCTGAGGCCAAAGTATGCATTGATAATAATAGCTCGCTACATTAGTCCCACAGACTTCATATTACCCTTTAAAAATAATTATGGCAGGATATTTCTTTCATTAAAAGAGGTAGAAAACAGAGAAGAAATGAGGTTGGGATTTTATAAATGGAGAACTGCAATGTATCTGCTTTAAATTCATGCAGTTAAAGAATTGGGGATGACCTTGGAGATCATATCATCCAACTCCTTCTTCCGTGCAAATTCTATTTAAAAAGGTCTCTTTGAAGACCTTTGATGAAGAGTACATAACCATTGCATGTGGCAGAATTATCCAATGGCTGACAATTCATAGAGTCTGGTAGTTCCTCCTATTATTTAACCTGACCCCCCTTGGACTTTAACCCAGTGGTCTTGCAAGTCCTCTGGAGCAATAGAAAATTACCAACTTCTCCTTTAGTGTGCCAATCTTTCATTTATTTTAAAACAGCTGTTATATACCTTTCCTCAGCATTCATTTTTGTAGGCTAAACCTACTCAAATGTTTTAATCATTCCTTATAAGGCTTGGGTTTTAGATGCTTTATCTTCTCATTAATCCAGCTATTAACTTGTTCCTATTTGCCACTGTTCTTTTTGAATGGTCACATCCCACTAGATACAGTTTTCAAATTGGCTCTGACCAGGCCAGAACAATTATTTTCCCTTTTATCTCATGAATAAAATAGAGCAATAGCATAATAAAAGCCCTAGAGACCATCACCCAATACAGATATTAACATCCTACTCCTGTTTGTTTTAAGTATGAATATATGAAAAAGAAAAGACATGAGTAAAAGAAATTAAAGGCATGATATAAATGAAACGAAAAAGAAAATTAAACATATCCAGTTTATAACTATACATTCATGACACCTCCCCAACCTTTTCTGTCCTTACCAACCATCCTTACTTTCATCGTTTGTGTTGTTTAAACTTATCACTTCTTTCTTTTTGAGGATTTTATCTATAACAGAAAGCCACGACTTTATTAGTCTTCTATTTCTTCTGAACTCATTCTTTCTTCTTTCATGTATTTCTGCAATTCAGTCTTCATATGTTCTCATTATATAGTCAGACCACCTCAATGCACTTTTAATTGGGCATTCACTTTTGTATTCAGTGCACATTTATTTATTCTTGATGCTGTCTT
>JANHJO010002401.1:117814-128754 GCA_032468235.1 Pseudoxyrhopus heterurus | reverse complement strand
ATTTTATCTTATTTTCTTCTTATGTTCTTGATGAATGTATTTTACTTTATCTTATTTTCTTCTTATGTACACTGAGAGCATATGCACCAAAGACAAATTCCTTGTGTGTCCAATCACACTCGGCCAATAAATTCTGATTGATTGATTGATTGATCACCAGCATCGTGATCTTCAAAGCCACAACACAACTATGGATTTCCCAACACAACTGTGGTGAAACATTAGGGATACATGCTGTTGCCTTACCGCACAGATCGATCATCACTGCCAGTAACTACTAATGGCTTTTTGGGATGGACTGCCAGAGCCCAGAGCTCGCCTTCACAGTGACCTTGCATTATAAGCATTGGCTTGTCTCTTTCTCTCACGATAATTTCAAATATTTCACTGTCCTGTGTTCCTGCTAGAAGCCGATCTGCTTTCCAACACACACTTCTGATAGATAAACCTGAGAAAGGACAGAATTTGTATATTTGTAAATTTGTATATTAATGAATAAATTATTTGTAGTGGGTACAATCCAGCTTAGGTTAAGCATTGTGAAGCCCTATTACTTTTCAGTAGAAGATTTAAACATGTCTATAATTTGTCTTCTTTGGAATGCAAAAGGAAATAAAATGCTTCACGTTAGGAAAATCATGTCTTCAGTAAGTTTCCATTCAATAATTGGTAAGCATTTCACAAGTAATTTAAAAATCAAAAAAGATATTTTAAGCAAAAATAATAAGGCTGGAGTGGATGGACTCAGAGAAAATTGGTAGGCATTGGAAAGAACAGTGGGTCCATCCCTAGGAGCAGACAGTCATAGAACAGCAGAGACTCAATTCTAAGGACTCTTCAGAGAGAAACAGCCAGCAGATGTGAACTCTAGAATGGCATTTTGATCATGATATTTCACGCTACAGTTTTTCAGGGATATCAGGGCAGCCAGGCACGCAGCAGTATCTGCAGCGTACTGTCAAAATCTGCAAGAAGGTAGACATAACATTGTGGTCCAAGTACCTTTCAATGGACCCACCATCTTGCAAAATGTTGGCATTCACACTGGATGCTGTTGTTCTACTTTTTGCTTTTTGAAGCATGATTTCCAACTGAAGTCCTCTTGAACTACTTGTTCAAAGCAATCATTACTCATGACATGCTAACTCAAGTCCATTCTTGCTTGTTTATATATGTGCATGTACTATATTATCTTACACTTTTAAAGTCAGTAATATGGAGATTTTGATAATAACATTTTAAATGTAATAAATGAGTTCATTGAGTGCAGGAAACTACTATAACTCAGAGTAGACCTGTATCATTTACTCTGACTACAACCGATTTCCAGGTTCAAGGCTTTTCCATTAGTTGCTACTTGATCCTTTAAATCTGGGATGTTTTATATCCAAAGCATGAATTCTGCCATGCAAACTAAATAAGATTCTTTCTCCAAAGTCCAACATAATCCATCAAGTTTGTTTTTTTAACACCAGACATCTGCAAAATAGAGAAAGGAAACTGAAGGGCTATCAGATGCTACCCAGATGGACATAATAGATAGTCTATATACTATGTTTGATTTTGTGGATAACAAATTGGACAAACTGGCATAGACAATACCTAATGCTAATTTTCTGATTCAATATTATTTGCCTATCAATATGCTTTAATATACAGGTGTCTATATCTTTTCACAATATTTTTTAAATCTCCAGTTTCTATAGCAGCAAATACTTATGTATACATAGGCAACATTTGTTTTCCTGAATAACTATAACTGATTATCTCTATGTAATAGTGAAGCAGATGCTCATTTCTGTATCTTGGTTACAGTATTAACTATGCTAACAGTGCATATGGACAAGTACTACACAACTGTTAATTCTTATTGCTGGCAGGTTTGCAATCTGTTTCATCGTATCAAGCTCCCTCCTAAAATATAATAAACAGATGTTACGTAGACATACAAAACAGGCAAAATCCTGTTTTAATATCATATTTTTAATAAAATTATGAATTTTTGTATTACATGGAGAATTAGTTAGCAGTAGGACTTAATTTTAATTTTAAGTTCAAATTCTAATAAAGCTTTATCAGAAAAAGACAGAGGAAACATAAGAAAAACACAACTTGGAGCAATCCAAAAGTATAGCTATCAATATTCTGATTCTCATACAGTAGTTGCAAATTAGATGCTTCCAGGTCACAAGTGTAACAGGAGTTGGTAGTCCATCTGTTTCTTAATTTAGGCCTAAAAACAATGTTTCTGTTCCATGAATTGAGAACTAAGTGCATGTGCATGCACAGATACATGTGTGTGTGTGGGTATACATGAACACACACACACACACCTTGTACCACATAAGAATATATGGACATGTGTGAAAGACAGAGTACATAATACCCATTCAAATTATGCCATAAAACCAACAGATTATAATCTATGAGATATCTGCTAATGCATCATACGGAAAAAAAAAAAGATTTCTAAGACTCAAGAGTTGCTTCTGAAAATACAAAGTAGTTCTCAAATCAGGGACAATTCCCCTGTAAACTGAAGGGGACAGTGTAATCAAGCGGGAAAGTATAGAACAGGGGTCTCCAACCTTGGCAACTTTAAGACCTGTGGATTTCAACTCCCAAAATTCCTCAGCCAGCAAAGCTACCAAATAATTGTTTAGTAGCTCATGGTGCAGTATGATGGCAGCAATGGAGCTGGCAGAGCCAGTTGTTACACATTTATCAACACACCATTGATGACTGGACATACTGGACAATTACACAACTTTTTAGGCACTAGATGGCGGGCCCATACTTAGATACAGACAACCACCTAATCTGAAACAGATATTTACAAGCAACAAGATACAACAGGACAATGATGCTACATATGCAATAAATTTAGATGTCCCCTTTGCTCCCGCATTTATACCAACAGTACCATCATAGGCTTCAACAACTTCACATAAAGGTGCTTTCTCATGCTCTTCCTCTAAAGTGATAGATACCATCATCTGCTTGTAATGTCCCTCTGGATTCTATACTGATACATGGAATAAACTTTACACAATAAATGGATATAAAGTTGACATTAGGACTCAAAAGAAGGACAAGGTAATATGGGAGCAACTTTCCAGGGCACTTCATTGTGAGTACCTGTTTTGGTGAAACAAACAGCAAGCTTTGTCAGCACAATGGAATGAGAAGCTGCTAAATTCATATAGTGTTCGTGAAAAGGCTTCAGGCTATTATAGAAGACCTCAGCAAACAGAATGGATTTTGAATGTATTGCAATTGTTACTTGATAATGTTCTTTTCATCTGTCTCACTTGCAACCTGCATCTGCACAAAACCTTGTCTTTCTCTTCCTTTCCCCCCCATCTAATTTCAATTTAAATCCAACATTGATTTAGCCATTGATGATGTAAACTGTAGCTCAAAAAGCTTATATTATGTATTTTAATAATATTAGTTAGTCTGAAAAAGTGCTACCAGAAGTTCAGAAAAAAATTATGTGATGTATCAGCAGAAAAGCAGGGAATATGGATTACACAATTTATGTTTTTGTATACACAATGTATATGTGTAGACAACTATACTTATTATCTAAAGATAAGCTGCGATGGAACAGATGAATTCAGAAGTTGGGAGGTAGAGATTTCCTCCTTCCCACTTAATTCCGTTTTTTGATAAAAAAAACAACAACGCAGTTTTGGACAATATATTTCTCAAATATAATCCTGTTTAATTAGCCAGTTTGAATAAATGGTTTATAGATTCTGTATCTCCATGTTTCTTTGAATATGTGTTTTTTTTAGCATTCTTTATATACAGCTGTAACACCAATAAATGGCATTGATTTAATAAATCTCTCATAATAATATCCTTTTTAAATTAATTTCCACTATCTTTAAAACAGGAATCCATTTCAGATGCCCTTAGGAAGATATGCTATCGTACAGACACACTAGGTGTTATTGACATTTATAAATAAATGATGAAAATCTAATCTGCTTAGCTTTCTGAAGGAAAAAGAAGGTATTTCTATGTAACAAGTCAATTTTCTCTCACTCTCCTAGTAGATGACCACATGTGATCTTTGGTGCCTTGCTGCCTTCCCAGGAAACTTGTCCTGTGGAGGTGTGATTGCTTTGGGTTGTTCAGATCTATATGGGAAGTCCTAAGAGTTATTTCTGAAATGGAGCTCAAGATTATTGGGCTATATGGGGTTGGAAGGTAGTGTTGTGGCCCGCCAGCGGCCAGCGGAACTGGCAGCAGATTCGGACAGTGAGGAGGTTGGGGAGGAACATGGGCCAGTCCTGGAATCTGGGGAAGGCTCTGATAAGTGTTCTGCGTCGGAGGCAGAGATGGGGCCAGGGACATCTGACAGTTATCAGCTGCCTTCAGAGTCCGACATCAGTGTGGCAGAAGAACAGCTGGAGCCTGTTCCCAGTGTGTGCAAGGGAACAGTTAAGGAACAAGGATCGACTTGGGAGTAAAGCCACAGGTGGTGAATGGCCCCTCCCATAGGGAATAAAGAGGAGCAAAAGGAGAGTGGTGTTTGCAGGAGACAATTAGTTCAATTCATTAGGGCGAAGATCTGTTCCTGACTACTTGCCAAGTATTGTTTGCTACAGAGTGGCGTTTGGAAGATATTGGCCTGGCAGCTCTCCAAGACTGATAAATGTCTGTAGTTGTGAACTCTCTTGAAAGACTGTTGGCTGGGACTTTGCTGGAGAGGAATTAACTTTAAACTAAATAAAAGGGGTTTTATCGGGATGAGGAGTCGACTTCATGCTTTTGGGAAGCATGGGTCAGAACACTCAGGGAGACGGGGTGGGCATGGCCAGGGTGGGCATGGCTAGCTTGATGTCATTTGTGTTGGAGGTGCCTATGGTGGCCAGAGCACTCTGCCAGAAAAAACAGGGTCCCGAGCTCCCTTTTCGGCTGTGACTGCCTCCTGCAACCCTCTGCCACTGAAAATGAAGGTAGGGAGGGCTGCGTGTGGCCCTCCTGAGCTTTCTTTTCACTGGCAGAGGCACTGCAGGCTGTCCTTTGTTGTTTCCAGGGTGACCAGATCTAAGCACCTCGTGGGCTGCATCCGGCCCATGGGCCTTGACTTTGATACTCCTGAACTAGTGTGTTGTAGTGGAGAAATTGTAGGATTAGGATTATGAAACCCAGGTTCAAATCCATTTTCAATCATACAAACTCACTGGATGATTTTAGACTAGTCATGATCATGAAACATGGCAAACCATGTTTATCCTGCTGGCTGGGGATTTTGGAAGTTAAAACCCAAACATCTTAAAGTTGCTAAGGTTGAGAAACAGTGCAAAATAGCTTTAAAAACTCTTAGATGAAAAGCTTCAGAGCTAACACGAGCATAACTCTCTATTAAAGCAGTCCAAACCTTTTTAGATTTCCATCCAATCCTGTAGAAAAATATGCTCCTGTGGCATATTTATTTATTCTATGACAGGCTCCCACAGAAGCCTGAAAAAAGTTAGGCTGCTTTAGTAAATAGCAGAAAAATGTTGTGCTTGCACTCAACAGGTCTAAAATATTACTTTGAATTCATTTTGCAGGAAATCATAGCTATAGTGCTATATATATGGCCTTGCCTTACCAGAGTAAAGACAGGCTATAAATCAAATAAATACTCTAAAATAGCTGCTGTTGTAGAAATTGAAGGAAAGAGTACCGAGTAAGCTGCCTGGCATAAATAACCTACACAAAGAATTGGAAGCAGTGAAAATGGCAATAAAAGATCTGTTTCTTATTAGGAGGACTGGAAAGAATTTGGGAAAATCTGTTCTGAGGAAAAGTTACAGTGTGTTTAGTAGCCAAGGAAGGTTCAGCTAAATATTAAGAAAGGTAAGCAAGCTCAAGGATATTTAAGTATTTTTAAGCAGTTATTTGAAAAACAACACTTTATTCTCTTCTTAACATAATTATTTTAATAAATACTTAATTTTATTCATTAAGGCCTACCTACACTGCATCCTTTAAATTGCCCTATCATGCCAGCTCAGTTCTAAATTGGGTTAAAACATTCTTTTCTGGATTGAGACATTTTGCAAAAAATCCAGTCCAGACTGTAGGCTTCTACATCCTCTCATGGACAAATTCTCTGTTGCCATGCCCTCTCACAGTTATTTTCCAGAAGGAAATTAGGCAAATTAGGCTTTTTCCTTCCTGTGATGGGTCTTCCTGAAGAGTGTGTGTGTGGGTGTGGGTGTGTTTCTGTGAGCTGAGTGTTCATGACCCATCTAAAATCAGCCAATGAGGTTTTATCATTGAGAGTGGATTTAAGTCTGGGTCTCACTGTCTGAATCCTACACCTTCATCATTACAACACATTGTATTAAAAACACACAATTAAAATGCATCAAAATACACAGGGAGGCACAACAACAAGTTTTAAAATAAAAAAATCCCTTCCTGTACCTTGTTGGCTAATAGGAGTTTTGTAATAGCATTTGTCTAGCATGTAGTATATTGCTGGTTTGAGAGTTGGCAAAAATGATTTCAATGTTGTTTCCCCCCCTGAAAGCTACCTATCTTTCAGTGGTTTATTTAAATGTATTTAAAATAAGTACAACAATGTTATCAGGAGGGGGATTCAGCCGGTTCGGGCTGGTGCAGGCGAACTGGATGTTAATTTTACATCTGGTTCACCAAACCGGTAGTTGCAAGGACAGGCTGGCCCTGCCCACCCTGCCACACCCCTCCCAGGAGTCTCCACGCAGCCCATTTTGGATGCAGGTAAGTGCAGGGAGGCTTTCTAGGCCCAAAACAGGGCACCACCCCATGCCCTGTTTTGACTCCCAGAGGGCTGCAGGGAGGTTTTCATTTTCAAT
Organism: Pseudoxyrhopus heterurus; assembly: GCA_032468235.1. Lineage (NCBI taxonomy): Eukaryota > Metazoa > Chordata > Lepidosauria > Squamata > Pseudoxyrhopus > Pseudoxyrhopus heterurus. Next base: position 121,909 of record JANHJO010002401.1, on the reverse strand, counting down.
AGGGGTGACAGGCCGAGATAAATTTTCACTTTAGTCTTCATGAAACAATTGATATTCCTAAGAATGATTGTGATTTTTTTGGTTTTTGTTTTGGAGTTGAAAACAATACAGAAAATGCAATTATAAAAGCTTTTCAGGTTAGCATTTGACATTACTGTATGTACCCATTCTTCAAAATGTAGGTTAATAGCACAATTTTTTTTTAAAAAACTAAAATAATCTGAAGCGCTTAGATCTTAGGGATTTAATTTTTTTCAGAACATATTAGTTTGAGTTCAAAGAAACTAAAATATCTGCCAACCTGATATGCTATACATTCATGGCACAGATGAAATGATCTGAAGAGCAAACAAGTAGCGATTAAACCTTTAATCAGCAGCATTATATGTTGCTAGGTTCTTCTTGTTGCTGCAGGAAAAGATGCTGTAATACATCTTTAAATAGAAAACCTGAGGCTAAATTCCACTTCATCTATCAAAAGCAGCTGCTAGGAGATTACCTAATTTTAGCAGCTTATCAATTCCTTAGTGCTTATTGGTTGATGTAACTCTGATCCTCTGATGCTAGATGACTTTTGTGCTGAATATAGCTAGAATTTAATGTGAATCTTTTGGATGGCTGCCCAGCCAAGCTGTACTGTATAATCCAAACAAAAAGAGAAGTGGAAGAAAAAAAATAAAAATAAAAGAGAACTACATGATTCAATTAATCACGTGTACAATAAAATATCTCTACATGGGGCCACACGTGACCACACAGCTGGCCACATGCACCATTCATGTTGCCAAACACATATTTTATGCATAGCATGTTAATTTTTTCTTTTTGAAACAATGTCTTTGTTTTCATCTGACAAACACCTGCATGTTGTGGGATTTACGGTAACTGCTGCCAAGTAGTAATGATAATTACAGAATGCCCATAATAAATGTTTTCCAACCAAATCATAGGTATTTCATTGGACTATTATTTCTGCTTATTTGCAAATTAGTTGACATCAACAAGAAAGGAAAGGAAGCGGGGGTTTTAGTGTTTCTTTTTGTGATGTCTTTTGTTTCCTTTTCCTGGTCCCCCCCTTTTTTTGTTTATTCTCTTTTTGGCTTCTCCATAAAACCATCTGAGGAGTACTTGTGCCATTGAGCATGTGACTGACTGCTTTACATTTTTTCTTTGCTCTACTTGGCATCCTTTGTTAATCATGTTGAACAAGAAGGAGACTGGTGCCCTATTTTTTAAACGTTATGAACAACTTTATATAAAAGAGGGATACAAGGCTGAAATCAACTCGAGTCAGAGTTTTTTCTCAGATCTAGCTGTAGTTCAGTATTTACAATCCCTGGAAGGTACTAGATATTATCATCTAACTAACATTAGCGTGACTGTGACTCACCTTGTGAACTCTTTTTCCTTTATAAACTATTTTGTATCCTAGGGTACTCCCAAGTGAAAATTCACCAATTCAACAGTACCCCAGACCTCATGATATCATGAGGTTTACTGATTTCTCTAACTGAGCTGAATTGTGATATATCCAAAACTGAAATCAGTATGTAAATCAAAAGCAACAATCCTAATAAATCTTTTTTACGTCAGTGAAGTTCTGTAACAGATTTCTCCATGAGGGAATAATTGCCCTTTTCTTCCTTCAAGCTCTTGAGTTCCAGCAGACCTAGTCTTTTGAAGTGAATACCAATGTGATCATCAACTAGAAAGTTGGATGTTTGCCCCTTATCTTTAGTAAAAGACAAACTTGGACTGCTGGGGTGTTTTGTTTTTAATTCACTTTTGTTTTAATTAAAAACTTTTGTGTGGATTGGAAGTTTGTTGTTACAGTGGAAATGCTTGTCCAAAATGTTTCAGCAACTGCAGACTAAAATATATCACATCTCTTTCCTTATTTCTGCCATCACTGCATTAGAGCAGGTTTTTTTTTTCAAACTTGGCAACTTAATGTATGGTCTTCAACTCCCAGAATTCCCCATGATGACTGTGGGGTTCTGGGTGTTGAAGTCCATACATCTTAAAATTGCCAGTTTGAAAAGCAGTTTGACGGATTGAGAGTAGCACTTGCTTGCAAAATCAGTGGCATGAAATAATGCCATAATTACCAATAAGGCTTTTAACACAGCTTGAAACCTAACATCTTTACTCTGTCACAAACAATTTAGGTGGGTTTTGTTTGACAAATTATTATCATGGATATAAATGTGTCTATGTTGAATTGGAAATGGAAGAGAAAATACTAACAATTTATTTCATTTACATTTTGTAAGAACTGGATGTGAAGAAATACATTGTTGTTCCAGAGCTAGCAGTATCTTGCGAGGGACACTGAATAAATTTTGTGTTTTGGACTCTCCCATTGATCAGCAGGAAGGACAGCACCGATTGGCTCCTTATGTTCTTACTGCCTGAGGTGGCAGGAATGAAGACGATTGGCAGGTGTGCTTCCAAATGCTTTGATTGGAAAGTAGATGTTGTGCCACATGGAAGCGCCCATACATTAGTCATGTCATCTAAGAATGACAGAATTATAGCACTATGAGGGAACTGAAGGTCATGTAAATTCAGCTATCTTCTTTCACCTTCTCTGTGTCATGCTCAGCCCCTGAGTTACAATTGTCTCCTAGTAATTACATTTATATTGCACCCATAAGACATGTCATAACAAGAAAGTATGCAGGCCTTTTGAAAAACCAGCCGTTAGTTGTAAAGTTACTTGTATGGCTTGACTGGACAAGAAATTGGGGCATATGCTCAATCAATCAACCAATAGCAGTTTAATTTATTTTATAGAAAGATTGTGAGGAAAAAAATATTTTTCCCATATGCCATCTTAAGGCCTTTAACAGAAGAGCAAGATATAAATAAAGCTAAATCAGTCAGGTTCTGACAGCTGGTTTAAGATGTGGGTGCATATATGAGTCATTTTACATTTGGATAATCCATTTGTTCGCATTATCAAATACATTTTTGGTTTTGTTATTTATTATATCCATATTTTGCTGTACCTCATTGTACAATTTTCTTTATTCTGGTAGAACTTTACTTTCCACCTCACCTGTTCCCCCCCATAATAATTGTAGACATTTTTTGATACTGCTGGCCAGAAGTGGCACAATTCTAGAATGTTTGGTGAAAGCTGAAGGTGATCTTTACTAACAAACTCTCCCTCTCCCCATCAGTAATGCCTATAAATCCTATTTTGAATGAGTGGTAAATGGGATAAGGAATTGTATGCTAATTTATTGTTATACAGTATTGAGGAATAAAGAGATTGGAACCAAATGGGACTTGTCTCAAATAACACTCCTTTTGTTCCAAACTGAATCCACATTCCTATTAAGATGACTAATCAGGCTAATACTAAAAATCTACAGAGTGTTGGTTACAGAAAGTCCCACTTTAATGAACAGATTATCATGTTTTAGTTGCAGTGCAGTTTTGCACACTATTAAAATTGGCTCCAACTAGAAGTTTCCATTAAGTGCCAGATCCCCTTGATTTTCATATGCTCTGCTTCCTGATTCTGTTAAGCATTTATATAACAATCTTATTTGAATAGCTGGGCATATTTGGTGGTGTTCATCCATCTGAGAAAGAGTTTATTTGAGTTTTTAAAATCTGAGCTCAAGCTAGGGGTGGCCACGTTTGTAATTTTATCAGGAGCATATCAGTACCACAAATTACAGAAATGGCATTGGATAATCACACTTTCATCATAGTGCTTGGATTTTTAAAAAAATTCACCAGTTTTGGGGAGTGTTTCCTGGTGGAAAGATGGATGAGACTAGAGCAAGGGTGTCAAACTCAAGGCCCGTGAACCAGGTCCAGCCTGCAGGGTGCTTAGATTCGGTCCATGGGGCTGCCTGGAAACAGCGGACTGGTCCGTGATGCCTCTGTCAGCAAAAATGGAGCTTGGGAGGGATGCAAGTGACCCACCCGAGCTTTGTTTTTGCTGGCAGAGAGTTGCAGGAGGCCTATGTGGCTGAAAATGGAGCTTGGGAGCCTGTTTCCCTGGTAGAACCCTCGGGATACCACAGGCACCCCCAACACAAGTGATGTTGAGCTGGCCATACCTTCCCTGGCCATGCC
>JANHJO010002401.1:44436-56349 GCA_032468235.1 Pseudoxyrhopus heterurus | reverse complement strand
ATGTTCATAGTCATGAAAATAAAGAAAACTCTTTGAATGAGAAGGTGTGTCCAAACTTTTGGTCTGTACTGTATATAGAGAGAAAAAACAGACAGACAGTGGGAGAAAGTGAAGGGGGCTATGCCTCTAAACAGAATTTCTTTTGTGGTGTTTTTGCACATAGCAGTTGTGATAACAATATTGTCCATTTTACCAACAATCAGATTAAGCAACAGTAAAGAAAGAAGGGGCACAATATAAGAAGAAAACAAAATAGCATTAAATGAAAGCAGAAGAATAAACAGAGGTGGAAAAGCATTTTGACTTCACATGAATTTATGTTGTCAGAATAGGACTGGTTAGAAGATGCAAGACATAAAGCACATCATAAAAAAATATCTTCTGATCCAACTATATAATGCAGATAAGACATCAATTTCATTTGACATGCCATCCGTTTATACAGTACTATTGAACAGAATGGCAAAAAGTCCATCATTTAAAAAAGCACAGGGAATGAAAAATGTTATTAAATAAATGTTGGTAGTGTTGATAAATAATGCAAAATTGTCATCTGTATTATTTTGAAGCTTAAAACAATGCCTACTACTTAGTGACCTCCCCTCACTCCTGATGAATTGTTCAGTGTCAATCCAAATAATGAATGCATGGAGAAATTCTCAAATGTTTATGGATTCATTCCCCACCAGTCATTAGAACTGAAGAAGCTTCTTGGATTAGAAGCAAAATGTTTTCAAAGACAAGAAACCAAGAAAGTCCAGTTGCCTTTTGGAAAAAGCACTTTTAGGAATACCTGGAGATTTAATGAAAGATTGGCTGGCTATCACCCGGAATAATCAACAAAGTATATTGTTAAGAAAAAAGAGAATGCAGCCAAAGGTGACTTAATATCAGAAGTGAAGAAAACGGTTAGAAGCATTAATACTGATCTTGTCATATCAGATGACATCACAAGATACATATATAGGTTGCAAGATACAATCTATATCTATAAAACAGAAGTCTGGTTTTGTGAGTTTGTGTGTATGTGCCCTATATGCTCCTGCACCCCTCCACCAATCATGCCCAAACTTCGCATAAGATACTTAGCCCCCTGAGATGACCACTGGGGAGGTCACGAACATGACAGAGGCGTCTTTGCCCCCCAACAAACCTGCCAAACTGCTCACCCACATGGCAGAATGTACTGTCAATCTACTGTGCATGTCGAGGGCCTGTACAGACTGCGCATGTCCAGGGAGCTCTGCTGCACAGTCACACAGGGCTCTTTCATTCACCGCCTGTCACAAACAGCTGATTTGCGGTGCATGTAGATCAGCAGGCGGGTGCACAGGCCTCTTTCATTCACCAGACAGCAACCAAGCACTGAGACAGATACCTCACTGCCCACTTCCTTCCTGCTCTGCCTGAACGCCGCCACCATCTACACCCCACAAAATAACATCATGAACCCGCACACTCTGAAACACACCACCTGTTGCCACATCCACTGCAAAACGGCTGTTTCATCCACCACTCTGCCCCTTTACCACCTGATTTGCAGTTGAAAGAGCTGATTTGCAGTGGATGTGGCGGTGGGTGATGTGTTTCAGAGCGTGCGGATGTATGGTGTCATTTTGTGGAGTGTAGATTGTGCCGGTGTTCAGGTAGAGCAGGAAGGAAGTGGGCAGTGAGGTTTGTGTCTCAGTGCTTGGTTGCTGTCTGATCTACATGCATCGCAAATCAGCCCCTTTACCAGCTCATTTTTGGTGCATGCAGATAACACAGCAACCAAGCACTGAGAAAGAAATCTCACTGTGCACTTCCTTCCTGCTCTTCCCAAATGCTGCCACCATCTACACCCCGAAAATCAGCTGTTTCAACTGCAAATCAGCTGCATCCACCACTCCACCCCTTTACCAGAAGATTAGGAACATGAGGAAGAGGAGGAGGGGGAAGAACACGATAAAGAGGAGGAGGAAGAAGATGAGGAAGAACAAGGGGAGGAGGAAGAGGAGGGAGAAGAAGACAATGAAGACAAGGAGGAGGAGGGGGAAGAAGATGATCAAGAGGATGAGAAGGAAAGAAGATGAAGATGAGGAGGAAGAGGAGGGGGAAGAGGGGAGGAGGAGGAGGAAGAAGATGAGGACAAAGGTGAAGATGAGGAGGAGGAGGGAGAAGAAGATGAAGAAGAGGAGGAAGAACATGAGGAAGAGGAGGAGGACTCAACAACTTGATTCACAAATACATAATTTTCCCTTCAGATACATTACTGCATTCCCAGAAATAAATACCCGGGCAATGCCGGGTCATCAGCTAGTATATAATAAATGACTTTTAAAGACTTTTTGAAGTTTCAGTACTCAGAATGGATCTTGGCAGAGATTTTTCTCTAACCTTACTGAAAAAAATATGTAACTTTGTTTTGTCATTGGATTAAAATAGCATGAGATCTGATAAATCCAGACATTATAGTGAAAGAATTTAAAAAATACTGTGTTTTCAATAAAGTAATGGACCCAAGAATTAGTTGCCTGAGTCTGAACAGACCGAAAATACTGAATATGGTTAAAAGCACAGTGTGTGTGTGTGTGTGGGGAAGATGACAAAGGGAATAAGAAATAAAATGTTGAATAGAGTGATAACAAGATTAGTGATGAAAAATTGTAAAGATTGATGGATGAACAAATTATTGCAGCAAATTTTATATAATGTGTTCTGTTGTACATTGATCACAAGTTCGTCATTCTAAAATTGTATTTCATCATTTTTACTGCCTACTTTCCCTTTCAAATATGGTGGGTTGTTTATTAATTAAGGGACCTAATTTTGTATAGAGTTTCCAAAAACCAGAGCTGTGGTGGCAAAGTGATTAGAATATGGTGCTGCAGGCTACTTCTGCTGACTCCTAGCTGCCTGCAGTTTGGCAGTTCGATTCTCACTGGCTCAAAGTTGACTCAGCCTTCCATCCTCCCGAGATTGTAAAATGAGGACCAGGATTGTTGGGGGCAATATGCTGACTCTGTAAACTGCTTAGAGAGGGTTGTAAAGCACTATGAAGTGGTATATAAGTTTAAGAAGTGCTATTGCTATTCATGATAAGATATCTCAGTCATACACCCAAATATATGCTAGCATGAATCTGTTCTCTGAGGCCGCCCCTCTCATTTCCCCTTCTTGGCAATTTCTTCAGGCTACATGGACCAGGATAATTGATCTTTTATAATATAGAGTGGATGCTTTAATACTTGCCTATTAACCCCTTCTATATCAAGGACAGCATTGATGCATACTCATTTGATATTGCATTCAAGAAGGAGGTATTTTATCTACTCTCCTACCCATCATAATCAGTATTTAATTTCATTTGTAGACATCCATTGCTTCCTTCAGCACAGTTCTGCTGATGGCATTCTTAAGCCTGTATAGCCATGTAGTATTAAAATGAGGGTACATGCTTTATACATCTGATATTGCATGATTTTTTCTTAACATAGGCCTGGAAACATGGATGTTTTGTTGATAGTTTGCAGTTTTGTTTTTATTAATATAATATTAGGTCCATTTTGCAGTGGTCACAACCCATCTGAAGATATAATCTTAAAATGAGATTAAACAAACAAACTGACACTATAAATCTGCTACAAACAATTTTTAAGGAAAAATAGTTTGGTCCACAATGCAATCTCCATTCCAGCATTCTCAGTTCAAAGTTGAAAGATAAGTGGCTAATAAATTTTACAAATAAATTAAAAATGAATAAATAGGTTGCATATGAACATGGGTATTGGAGATAGTTGCTTTTAAGCAAATATTTGTTAGGGAACGTTTTAGATAAAATTATATTTATGATGGAAGTTACTTTTAGAATGAAACCAAGACAGGTACTGTATACTGAATATGAAAAAGATGGACGTTTTATTTCTGTTTTGAAATAATGTGCAGAAAATTGGATGGAACAGACTAGTAAGCGATGACAGACAACACCAGTACAGAAGGGATTTAGATTGATTTGCTTAATCCCTACTGGCTAGAACAGTATATTGGCTCCTTTATCATTGTCATAATCATTATCATAATTGCCCCATGTTTTTTTCTAAAAAGCTAAGAAATAAAAGTTTTATATTATCATTGCTATCAATTTTTAATCAGTTGTTTCCTCTTCCTCCTCCTTTAATTTTTTCCTTATCTTCTTTCCAACACTTCTCAAAAACACCACTGTTAGTGGCAAATATGAGCTCTTGGTGAGGACTCTTAAGCTTCAAGATCATAGAGACTTCAACATTCACAGCAGAACAAGTCTTTTAGGAACAGCTCAGAAGTTTCTGACTGCCATGACTTCCATGGGCCAGACTAGGTTAATATCTTCCCCCATTTATCAAGCAAGGCACACTTTGGACCAGTTTTTCTATATTGGGAATAGTGATCCATAGCGGTAAAAGTCAGAAGTTAATCAAGTTGCAGCAGCTGACACATCACTCGAGCAGATAGATTGGGCAACCAAATTATGGAGCAAATGGTAAAACTGTTTTACTCTTGAATATCTCACTTCATGATTCTGTGATTTGGACAATGAATGGTATCAACTGGAATTGATCAGATTAGAAAGAAAACCAACCAGTCCTTGAATCCAATTACTTTCCTTATTTTCTTCCTCACCATGTTGTTTTATATTAGTGAAAAAAGGGTGGCTTTTTCAGATTTAAAGAGAAAATCTATTCCAAACTATCATAGCACTTCTCCTGATCCAGACTTCAACTAAATGCATGTTCTTTCCTACGCAGTATGGCAGAACAGAAATGTGGTAACTTGTCTTTTGTTTAGTCTTTGCTTTATAAAATTTTAAAGTTATAGTGATTTTATATTGCATCTTTCTCCAAGGACTGTTATGACTATGCACAGTGTAAAAATGCTTCTTATCTATGACATAAATGACTGGTATGGTTGGATACAATAAAGAATTGTTGCAATTCACATTTAATCTAGACTGAAAATATTCCAAATCAAATACAGGGTGTAAAAGTTACTGATAAAGGAAGGGAAAAAAAAGCACTGATGATTATATTAAAGGTCTCTCATTATGTTCAGTTTACTTTGATGTAGATAAAGAGCATGCTGGCCTTATGCAGTTGTAATAGAGGATAAAATTCCATTGCTAGAATGCAACCATTGATTGACATAGAATTCTCTTTTGTATGATTATGCATCCGTTGCATGTCTTAAGGAACATAGAATAATAACAGAGTTGGAAGGGATCTTGGAGGTCTTCTAGTCCAACCCCCTGCTTAGGCAGGAAACCCTATACCATTTCAGATAAATGGTTGTCCAATCTCTTCTTAAAAACTTCCAGTGTTTGGAGCATTTACAACTTCTGGAGGCAAGTTGTTCCATTGATTAGTTGTTCTAACTGCCAGGAAATTTCTCCTTAGTTCTAGGTTGCTTCTCTCCTTAATTAGTTTCCACCCATTGCTTCTTGTCTTACCCTCAAGTGTTTTGGAGAATAGCTTGACTCCCTCTTCTTTGTGGCAGCACCTGAGATATTGGATCACTGCTATCATGTCACCACTAGTCCTTCTTTTCATCAAACTAGACATACCCAGTTCCTGCAACCATTCTTCATATGTTTTAGCTTCTAGTCCCCTAATCATCTTTGTTGCTCTTCTCTGCACTCTTTCTAGAGTCTCTATATCTTTTTTACATTGTGGCGACCAAAACTGGATGCAGTATTCCAAGTGTGGCCTTACCAGGACATTATAAAGTGGTATTAACACTTCACGTGATCTTGATTCTATCCCTCTGTTTAAGCAGCATAGAATGGTGTTGGCTTTTTTGGCAGCTGCTGCACACTGCTGACTCATATTTAAATGGTTGTCCACTAGGACTCCAAGATCCCCCTCACAGTTACTACTATTGAGCAAGGTATCACTTATATACCGCAAATAGCTGCTGTGAACCTGAACAGTATTTTAAATCAATGTTATACATTCTAATTATTTAGGCATTTAGCTCATTTCAAAAAGATTGGCAGGGCTGAATTTCATTAGTCCTTAGCAAAAAAAATCCCAACGCTGTAGTCTAGATTGGGAAGCTGGAAAAAACATAGCGAAATAACTTCTCTTGTTATCAAGAAAACTACTGAATAAGGCCATGAAATGATTTAGCAATAGGTTTGATTTGAAATGGTGTCATTTTCATCTTAAATGTAAAGTTAACTTCCCCTTAGAATCAAAGGATGCATTCCACTTATTGTACTGAAGATTTGAACTTTATTGAGGAATGTCTCCCAAAGTCAATTTTTATTCAATAAATATGGTTATTATTGCAGTCAAGAAAATTGTAGAGTTGCCCCTTCTACGGCATCATGCCAAAAATTCCTGCAGGAAACAAGATCTAATGAATTCGATCATATTGACTTCCATATTATTTATTGCCAATGTGTAACACACTCACCATCTTATTTAAATTGCAATTAATGTGTCAATGGATAACAAATGTTAAAAACATCTTTTTAAAATTTAATACATGTCAATTTAAAATGCTACCAAATATAAAAAGGATGACATTCAATGGTATCTTTGATTTTGGCAGCATTAAAGCACCTGCAGAGAGGACCAAAAGTACTTGCAAATTTTCAAACAGCATTTGGAGGTTATTTTTGTTGTTGGTAAAAAAAAAAAGACTTGGTTTGCAAATGTTGCCAGTTTTTATTATTATCCTGCAGATCACACTGCTATTAAAATCACAAGAGCACTTTTCTCTGGTCAAGTATAAATTCAGATTCCTTGTCACAGGATGGATTGGACTCTGAACTTGCATTTTTATAGGCCTTCCTTCGTTTGAAAACTTACATGTAGTGCAAATTATACTTGCTTCCTTAAGCAAAATGAAGCTTTGTCCTTAATTATCACTTTTTATTTCATGAATAATCCACCAGTAATTATAAGAACTGCATGCAATTAGCATAGGATCATTATATTTTCTTCCTGAATAGTGAATGGTATACTATTCTGTAGAAGTGTTACATGATGTAGGCATCATCTTAAGAAAAGCTGTTTGATACCAGATCTAGAATTCTGCTATTCAGCATCATATCTCTATGGAAATTATAATTAGCTTGGATAAAAAAAAATCATAAGCCAATTAAGAACCCATGCAGATATTTTAGTGCACAACAGAAATACTCATTTTTCTATAGCGAGCAAATATAGAATTAACATTATTTAGTAGACATTTGTGTTCCAATGTATTTTTTGGATTCCTGTAGTGGATATGGAAAATCTCTGTTGGATTTGTTCTTCTTTCCAGCAGATGGCACAATACATTGCAGGAGTTTAGAACAATAATATGGCTACATTTTGTATTATTATTGAATGTTTTTAAGAGGAATAACTCTGCTTTTTTATTTGCATTTGCATTAAAATAATATTCTCTCTTTTGTGACAGCACTAAGAAAATGCTGCGAACGCTGTTTTTAAAAGTTGTTTGTTCTCCACAAAAGTATTTTATGTAACTTTAGTGGATATGTGTACTTTTATCTTTGCAGTCAAAGCTTAGAATCATTACCAAGTAAGCCTGTGTGACTTTGGATAAAATCCAGGTGATTCAGAACTGATTTAAATAGGATATTACATTATTTAAAACTCTAAATCTGCTTACAGACATACTATAGGAAGTGGAGTTCACACATACAGAAGAAAGATTGATTTTCCCATATATTGTTGCTAATAGAATAAACCATTTTAATTCCCACTGGACCAGTAACATGTACTGGTTTGGGTACATGTTACTGGTCCAGTAAGTTGGTATACTGAAGCTTGAGAAAACAAACTCCACTCAGTTTTTCCCAAATTCAGCAGTGCAAAGTCTAAATTCTATTCTTGTGTACAACTTATTACGGCAGTAAAGGCTGCTGTTTTTTAACTGTTGAATTAAATAAATGAGTCTCAAGCTAACTTGGCTGCTCAAATGATTATTGAGCTTCCTATCCAATCCAAATTCTGCTATTGATGAAAAAACCAGACATGTTAATACAGACTATTTGGTATCAGCTGAGCAGAATGAGAATTATTCCAATCCTTGCACCCTCTAACTTTGGGGATCGCAGCTTAAGTTTGGGGGACAAAAGACAAGCCTTATGACACATACAGTTTTATTCACTCTGTTCTTTTCAACACCTTCTTCCTAAAAAAGCTGCTCCCTCTATTCTCAGAGTAGGGGATCACAGAAGGGATAACAGCATAAATAATTTAGGTTTTTATACAAACTTGGAGTCCAAAGTCCAAATTATTCAAATAAATCACCAAATCATTTATATAAAAAATAAAATTGTCTGAGAAGATCCTATAGTATAGAATAACAGAAAGAAGTGCAAAATACAGCAGCTTAACAGTGGTAGTATCTTTATTACATCCTAATAATAATAGTGAAGTTCTAAGAGAACTTCATCAGAGCCCTGGTGGTGCAGAAGTTAGAATGCAGTATTGCAGGCAAACTCTGCCCACACCCTGGGGTTTGATCCTGATGGGCTCAAGGTTGACTTAGCCTTCCATCCTTCTGAGGTCGATAAAATGAGGATCCAGATTGTTGGAGGCAATGTGCTGACTTTGTAAACTACTTAAGAGAGTGCTATAAAGCACTATGAAGTGGTATAGTAATAGCAACAGCACTTAGCAAAATTCACTTAACAATTGTCTCACTTAGCAACAGAAATTTTGGGCTCATTCGACTCGTAAGTTGAGGACTACCTGTAATTGGAAACTGTTTCTTTTCTTTGATATTTAACCATAAGTGGGTTATCACCCACCCAACACATTCCCAGTGAATTTGTTGCACTCTTTACTTTCCAGCCTGTTGTTCGTGCTAAGGGAAGTTGTCCTATCACATATAAATTGCAAACATTATTTTCATGGCTTCTAAGAAAGGGAAACCAATTGCCTTTTTCTCACACTTAAACAAATGACTATTGATCTCATTGTAAAAATAGAACCCAAAGTGGTTTGTGAAGAAAATACTTAGAATGGTTGTTATTAATATATTTACATGTGACTTCTCAACAGCCACAAGCTCTACACTGTCCATATCTGCATTTCCAAAAAAGGCACTCTTTATAAAAGTGCTAATTTTTCATGTCCTAAATTTAGCATTCAGCACTTTGTCATTCTATTCAAGGATGACACTTTGCCCATCAGATCCATTCTTTGAGAGATAATTTAACTGACAAAAACGGTAATTGCAATTTTCACATTTTTGTTTTCTCTCTGTTGGTAATGCAGTTGCTATATCCATAATAAAATATTTCACTTTATGTAAATGCACCTTTGGACACAAGAACTGGCCATGACAAATTGATCTTCCTGAACTACTGTTACCCCACATCAGAGAGTTGATTTTAAACAAGATGAAGAGCTTGCTTTCAATGTTTAGCCTGATGCTGATATATTACAATGAATTGAATTATAAAAAATTATAAAACATAATTATGACTCATGCTGGGAACATTAATGTCACTTTATAGACATATGTCTATCAACTCACACTGAATCAGTGTGGTAGATTATCGTCCATAATGTTTAGTGAAAAAGCTTTTTTCTTGCACTGGATTTATTTGGGGAAATACTAATAGTAGCAATAATAATACAGGATCTACAAAGCATTTGACTTTATTCTGAATACATCAATTGCATTCAGTTAATCAAGACATCAATTTCAATTAATCTGAAGACAACAATTTTATTTAAGATGATTTCAGCAATAGGCTTTTTTTGTGATTGATAGAGAGATACCATATTTCTTTGGGGTGATATAGTGGTCATTGTGATACTTGGCAAATAAAATTTATTCCACTCCACTTTGTATAAGAAAGTACTATGTCCCAGTGATTGTGGTACCAAAATGGTACAAAGTGTCTCAGGACAATACACCTGCGTTGGATTAATATATGTTAACACAATTACTGGTTTGTCTTTTCTAATATGTGACCCCCCAACTTTCTGCTAATCATATTGTCCCGATAATTATCTTTTAAGGATACCTTTCATTCATAGGCTGATTTTTTTTTTCCACCCAAATTTATTATTAGCAGAAATAGCCAATAACTCAAAATCATATATTTTGTGGGTGTACCCAAAACTGCCTTACTAGTTTCTTATTGCTTTTTTTCCACTGAAGAATAATTACTTCCAATTACTAAATGGCTGTTTTTGAAGTGCTAGAAAAGGTAAAGGAGTCCCTGAAGATTTTACTTCGCTAGTCAAAGCCAACTATAGGGGGCGGTGCTTATCTTAATTTTGAAGTGGTGCTTGTTTTTAATTGGTTGGTGTAAGTTGGACAACCATTTACACAGCTATTGCAGAATGGATAAAGGATTTCCAAGGATTTAGAACATTCTGTGCTATTCAATCAGCCTTGAAGGTTTGTTGGTCACTGTGATTAACTTTTGAACAGTAAAGTTTAAGAAAGTTTTATAATAAGTTATTAATATTTCAAGCTATGCAGTTAAGAAAAAAGACACAATTTTTTTTCTTATGTATTATGTAATTCTGGTGATAAATTTTAATGACTAAATAAATTAGAATTTTGTTAAGCAAAAATTATTTCAAAAAAGGTATCAAAGCAGACATGCCTATCAACTGGGAATAGAACAAGAGAAAGAAAAAACTTCCATTGGGAACAGTAAGAAGTATATTTCAACTTTTTTTAAAAAAAAGAGAAGTTAGTTTGTTATTAATTCCCAAATATATATGTAAACAAACATCAGGTTTGGAAAAGAGTACAGAGTATTTTTATAATGAAATATACAGATCAGCAAAGATAATTATTTAATAAGCGAATTTCTGAAGATGGAAAAAATGAAGCAACATAGGAGCTAAAACTGAATAACTGTCCAGGGCCAGGTGTTTTTTCTGCAATATATTATAACATTTCCAAAGAAATTTTGATGAACAGTATTCAATGCTTCCTTCTTTATGGCAGGAGTCTTTCATATCTTTGATGTATAAGGAGGGAAATGACCCCATGCATGCAGTCTAGCTTCAGTGAATGTAATCTACAAGCTATTTATGACTGTTCTTGCAAAGAGGTTGAACTCTCTTTTAGTTGACATAATTTACCTTGATCAGACTTCATTTGTCCTTAAGAGATGTTTGAGATAGGTAGATATTGAATTCCATTGACAACAATAATTAGGAGAAAAGAAGAAATTCAGAGAAAGATTTTGATAAATAAGTGCTGCCTTATTATAGCCATGAAAAGGATGAAAGGTAGCTCTGATTTCTTTCCTGGATGGAGAATGTTTACAATCAAGAAATTAAAAATCATTGTTAATGGATTAGATCAGGGGTGGGATCCAGCTGGTTTGGGCTGGTTTAGGCGAACCGGATGTTAATTTTACACTTGGTTTACTGAGCCGTTAGTTCCAGCGACTGGATGGCCCCACCCATCGCACCCCTCCCCTCCCAGGAGTCTCCATGCGGCCCATTTTGGATGCCAGGTAAATGCAGGGGCTCTGGGAGGGCAAAAAACAGGCCTCCCAGAAGTTCCGGAAGTCAGGAAATGGGCCTGTTTGACTTCTGGCCTGGACTTTGACGAAGCTGGATGTCGGGTCTGCTACCTCTGCAGACCTGACCCCAGGCTTTTCTGCCCGAGGGCTCATTAAAGAGCCTAAACCTCCCTGGAGGGGGGGTGGAGCGAGGGGAATTGATCTGACAGGTAAAAACGGAGTTTCGCCTCTCCGTTGCCTGTGTAGATTTTTCCTGAAGCCGACGGTAGATCAAAGCGACAGCAGCTATAGCTGTCTCGAAGTCAAGGACATGCTGGGCTAAGAATTTGTGCTGGAGAGAGAGGAGAAGGGGGGCAGAGTTGTAACCAGAGAAACGGAAACAGAAACAGAAGAGCTGGAAAATATTCCAAAAAGGATGATTTGCTAATTGCCCTGGA
>JANHJO010002401.1:22422-32578 GCA_032468235.1 Pseudoxyrhopus heterurus | reverse complement strand
AAGTAATCTTTAGCGATGCCTTTCTATTTATAAGCCAAGGTATGTCTTAATCACCCAGATAATCATTTTCCTGAAGTTAATTTTAATCAAAGAGATGTGGAAAAATCAGCATTTTATGATTATTTTGTTCCTCATTATTTTTGCCCATTCAAAAAGAATATGTGAAAAATCATAATATCTTTCATTTCTGGCATTGCATGTTTTAATGCAAGTGCCTATCTTGATAGGTATTTATGTTTTTGTTCCACATAATCATACTTTTTAAAAGTTTGAGTAATAAACTTCCTTGTTTTGACAAAAAATTGAATGTTAACTGATATTGATATGAATTCTGGATAATTTTTCACTATTTACACAAATCTATAACTCTATATTCAGAAGAAAGCCTCACTGTGTCCAACTGTATTTCTATATCATAGCATAATATTAATATAGGCATAACCATTGTTGAAATTCTGCAAAATATAGCTTTTATTTTACTATATACAATCATTTGTAAGCAAGAACTACAGCTTAATAGTGATTCGCAAATGTTTAATTTGAATCCTAGCCAACAAATGAAGAAATGCATACACAGAAGCATTTGAATTTAGCCATACTGGCATCTTTTGTCAAAATCTTGTGGAAGATTTTTTTAACTCTACACTAGATTATTAAAATAATATGGCCATAGAGTATTGCCTGCAAGAAATATCTAGTATGGATTTGCTCTCTATGACCAAATCTTCTATATTTTTACCAAGAAACTATAGTTATTCATATGGATAATTTTTTTTTCAAATCTGCTGATTCTGAAGCTCTCTTTTAGTGTTGTGATGTATTACTGTCATCAAAATGTCTCATTTTAAAAAATTCGTAATATTACTATGGACTGTATAAAATGAAACAGCTTTAAACTGGAGGAATTTCATTACAGGAGCATTTTATTTAAAAAAATACTCCAAATTCTTTGTAATAATGAGTGATCTGAAAAAAACTGCTTAGGGAGATTACAATATTTGTACCACACACATTGGACTACAAATCATAATCTAACCTAACCAGCATGGAGAATTGCAGCCCCAAAGCTTCTGAGGGCCTCCATTTGCTGACTTGTGGGAGCTCCATTGAAAGAAATGAGTGTTACATAATAAAATGTGCCAGATGTTGCAGAATAGCTCCAGTGGGAAAAGCAACTACAGGTAGTCCTCAATTTATGACCACAATTTAGCGCAAAATTTCTGTTGCTAAATGAGACCTTTGAAAAGTGAATTTTGCCCATTTTATGATGTCTCTTCCCATAGTTGTTAAGAGAATCACTGCAGTTGTTAAGTTAGTAACATGGCTATTGGGTGAATCTGGCTTCCCCATTGACTTTGCTTGTCAGAGGGTTACAGAAGGGGATCACATGACCCTGGGACACTGTCATAAATATGAGTCGATTGCCAAATGTCTGAATTTTGATCATGTGGCCATGGATATACTGCAATGTGGTGTTAAAACATAAGTGTTAAAATGATTGTAAATCACTTTTTTTCAGTGCCATTGTAACTTCAAACAGTCACTAAATGAACCATTGTAAGTCAAGGACTACCTGTATTGGTAGAAAAGTCTGCCAATAGACTTTTTACTGCTCAAACTTTTAAAACCACAAATTTAGCAGCTCCATAATGATTCTTGCAATTCTCGTTTTCCAAGATTAGTTTTTTCTTTGCGCTACCATATGGTTTCCTATGGAGATAATCAGGCAGCTGTGATGCTGCTATCCTGATTGTTATAAACAATGCATAAAAACTACTGGATAATTACCCTAAATTGAGTCATTGTTCTCTCTATCTACTGTCTGTCTGTCTAGCTTGTTAAGAGACACAAATAATTACATATCTATAGCTATTACAATCTGAATTAAAAAATGATAATTCATCTTTTCAATCTCTGCTGCACTGAGCATCTAGATCAAAGGGAGAAGCTAAGGATATAAAGCATTTCCAAAATGTGAGGGAAAGTTTCCAGGAACCATCCTTTAAATTTCTTGACTCTTTTTTTATTTCTTTTCGGAGAGGCCTGTCAGTGTGTGCTTTTCTTTTTTAATCTAATAATGTATTCTTTGCATTAAGGTTGTAATGAAAAAAAATGCATAAGTCCTTAAAATAAGTGGCAAAATAAAACAGAAAAAAGCAAAATATTTAGTATAAATAAATTTGTGTCTTGTATCTTTTTTTTCTTTTTCTGTTATTTTTAAAAGCAAGAAAAATGTACATTAAAAAACTTGGCATAAAGACTGTGGAAATAGAGTTGATTAGCTGCTACTACAATGCTAGCACCTTTTCCTCTTTCTAAAATGTCTTCTAAAGCGTAGGAACTGAGATAAAAGCTTATCAAGTTCCAGTTTGCTTCAAGTTCCTTCCTCTAATGCTCAACAACTCACACTAAAAATCAGTACTGCGGAGTAATGAGATTGCATAATTATTTCTTTATTTTCCTTCAATGTAGATTTCTAATGGTCACTGGAAAATTACCCTAATTCCAATTATTTTTTAAAAAAATACTCATCAGACTTTATTTTAAAAATATACTGTCATTTCCATTATAGACATTACAGTCAACCCTATAAGCAAAAATATTACATTTCACAAGTGATCCTAATCGCCCCATATTCCAAACCTAAAATAATGTTTATATTTACAATTTTGAAATGATTTATTTTAATAATATTTTTTTCAAAATCCCTAAAGCTCTGCTTTTAAGCATCAATTTATTAAAATATTAATTGCACTCAAACTCAATACAAAATTTTAAATTTTGAAATTGTTTGATAAACCATTGCAAAATTATTGTCAAGAAAAAAAAGTTATATAAATGAATTCAATCTGTTTTGAATTTTTCTAAAAATTAATTTTTAGAATTTAGAGACTTTAATAAAGTGTAGAAGCATTTGTTTACATGACAGATAAATTATGGGCTTTGGTGCTAGGAAATGTGATAGTACCCATAAATTTAGTTGGTTCTAAAAGAAATTGGAAACATCGTAGAGGAATGGATTATTAGTGGTTACTAGTCCTCAGAATCTAAAGTGGTATTCTTTAATTATTAGTGGCATTGCATTTGCAACAGTTTTTTAATGGTTATTTTAGTAATCAAAACATTTTATACCAATTTTTTTTCAATCTAAAGTTCAAAGTAAATAGCTGATATTTTATGACCAAGTTGGATTACTCGTTTTTGATAGCAATTTTGGAAAACAATCCATGTTAAAATGAGATAAATATTAGAAGCTGAATTCCCAGTTCCACATAAAACATTCTTATTGAACCTTAACAAACCTTCATGGGATCCTGAATTAGTCTTATATGTGATAACTATTGCAAAGTACCATATATTTCTTACTGGAAAGGTATCAGCCCTTCAATGGAAGAATGACTAACATTAGACTCTTAGTGATGACTAACATTAGACTCTTAGTGATGTGGATTGAATTTATTATGATACACAATTTTATTGAACTTATTCAGTGATCTATTTTACATTAAACATGATTCTCTATATTCATTTTTAATGTAGTGGTAGTTGTTAGCATTTTAAATGTTTTAAATACATAACTATTTACAATCAATTAGCATCATATTAGAAGGGTATATTCTCCAAGACATTTTTAAATCCGTGATTTATTTACTTGTATTATAATGTCTTATTCTTTTTTCAGCATTTTTTTCTTGCTTGTATATTTTTTTTAAAGTTCAATTTTTTTTAAAAAAAATAAACAATTTGAGTGACTAGATAGAGTTATTGCATTCTATTGCTTTCATGTCATGTCTGGCTTATGAATTTCCACAGATCTATTTGGTTGATCACATTATGACAAAATGCTGGATTAGATAATGCCACTGGCCTGAGTTTCAATAGAATTCTTCATATGTTATTATACTCTTCTCTGGTAGTGCTATCATAAGAAGGTGATCCATGTTTATATCAATTTATGAGTACTGATACCACACTAGACTAGACTTTAAGTAGCATTGCATGATTTCTACTAGAATAAAAAAAGTAGAAATTATTATTAGATAATTATTTTATCTTTGCTTATTATTAAATTATTGCAGACATTTTTAATAAAGAGTTAATTTAATAACTATTTAATAAAAATAGAAATACACCTAGCAATTTTGCATAAAATACTCTAGGAGAAGTCATACTTGTCACCAAGCCAAATTGGTCAGGAAGCAAACACCCAAGAAACATAGGA
This sequence comes from Pseudoxyrhopus heterurus, assembly GCA_032468235.1. NCBI lineage: Eukaryota > Metazoa > Chordata > Lepidosauria > Squamata > Pseudoxyrhopus > Pseudoxyrhopus heterurus. The sequence goes on along the minus strand of JANHJO010002401.1, from coordinate 28,356 downwards.
ACACTGCTTAATTGATATATGCCATATATCAACAATAATAGTAACAACAACAATAGTAACAGAATTTTGAAAGCTAGATGGAATATCTCTTCTCCCCCATTCTCCCCTCATACAAAAAAGAATCAAGATGGGTCGGTTTTGAGTTTCTTCCTTGCTCACTCCTGTCTTTCCAGACTAAATTGATGTTTTTGAAAAAGCTGCTGTATATTTTCTTCAACATCATCTCTATACTCCTCTATATTACTATGAGACAAATTGAGGCAATTACTTTTGATAGCAGATATTGGTGCAGAACAATCTCAGGAAGAAGGCAATCAACAGGCTTAAAGTTAAGAATCAGCCATCTTTCTCATTGCCTTTGGGTTATAGAATAAGAGGAAGGAAGTATTATTTCAGCTTTTATAGTGGGAAGACAGGCGATAAACTGATTACATATAATAATGATTTAGGAATCATAACAAAGAAATGTTCAAAGTTGAAGTTGTCACATTAATACAATAAATTTAGCATATACTAAAATTCTATCATTTAAAAAAAAAAATTTAACCTGTGGAACCTGATCACCATCACCTTCAAGTCTTGGCATAACAAAGATATTATAAAGTTTGGCAAAAGTCAAAATTCTCTACAAAGTTCTACATGAAATTCAATAAACTAAATTTCCCCCTAAAGTCATTACTGAATTTGAACCTCGAATATATATTCAAAAACCACCATAGAGATTACCTATTACATGCTTCTGTGTAAATCCTTGGATTATCTTAAGTTCCTTAAGAACTTCATCTGCTTTAGTGGCCTCTGTTACTTGTTGGCATATGCTGTGGTTGAAGAATGGCTCTTTTCTGGGCCATTCACCTGGATTTTGTAATCATAGTTCCTTTTAGTAATTGATCTGTGGAATATAGTATGCTCAAGATCTCATCTGCCTTCATTAAGCCTTTGTCTTGTTTGAAAGTCAAGTTAACATTATACCATTGAAGTGCCAATGATAACTTTGTACCTTAAAAGTAAACCTTATGCAGAATTCAACTTAAACTGGAAAGCATTTTTGGACTATAGTATGAATTGCCATCATACCCCAAATTTGGTGCATGCAATGGTTCAAGATTGGCTCTTTTCTGTGCCATTCATATGCATATTCGGTATTCTGAATGTGCTAGATGATACCTTTGCAAAGTAGCAAAGTTCCTTGGCATATAATTTTGGGCATTTGGTTATTGAATACAGGTCTAGCTTAAACATCAATCTGTTATACCCAGTTTCAGCAATTAGACAACAATTGCACATCAGTATTCATTTTATAAGCTATGAAGATTCTGTTTTCATTTTTATATCTCTTTATGTCTACCTTGATTAGGCTATGAAGAAATTATCTTCACGGATTCATGCTCTTTGATATTATGAATAGGAATTGTTTATATAAGTTTGGATACTTTAGCCATATTATTATACTTTCCAGGCTCAGAAATATTTTCCTGTATGTTCAACCACGAGCATACTTCATACTGTACTAGTAGCATTAGCTGCATACAGTTTGCCCTGCCTGCTGCTAGTTCTTTTGCTAGGGCTAGATCCATGCTTCTGATTTGAGTTTGCTGGTCTCTTTTGTTTCCATTAAGTTTATATAACAGAATGCCAATATTAGTAGTGCTGTATACCAACTACGAGCAACTTCTATGTTTTACATATATTGTTGGTATTTTCTAAAGACAAGTTGATCTCTCTATGAAAATATTCTGGACCCCTTCACATTTCCTATGCCCCTAATAATTTAATATTGGATCAAAGATTAAACCAACATTCCATATTCACTAAGCTTACTTTTTAGCTCAAGTTTTTTAAATTACAAATATTTCTACTATCCTAGTCTCCTTTTTTTAGGTGTGATCAGAAGATAAATCCTTCATATGTTATATTTTTCTCACAGCACACAAAAGCTTCATATTTCTGCATTGAAGTCCCTTTTTATGCATGACTATACATTTACACAAAGACATTTCTGTTAGTATAATACTTCTTCCTGGTTTACAAGGAAATTGTGGGCTCTATTTTATATTTTTATTGTATGATGCCCAGGGTGACTTTTTTTTGTGAGATGGGCAGCTATTTAAATTGAAAGAAAGAAAGAATGAATAAATAAATAAATACATTACAGTGATTCCAGTCACTCCCTGAGGGTGTTTTTCATGATGAAGGAAGAAATTTGCATGATAATTTGGCATACTTATTCCCAATGCTATTAATATATTTCAAGATTGTCCAGATATCTGGAATGAGCTAAAACCAACACAAAAATGATTTGCTGGCCTCTGCTTCCTTTTTAGACTATTTCAATGCAGGGAAGCTGAGAAGAATGAATGTGGCAAACAAGGAAAATGCTTTAACTTGAAACATAATATGGTCATCACTGATTGACAGTACTGTCCAAGCTTTCTTTGATATTGAATTTTCAAAACTTCTTGTTTTCTTGTAATTACATATTTACCAACAGCATAATCCTATATTTTTATTATCTGGGAATGCACCCCAATAAATGATATATTGGATAATAGCCTAAGGCAGGGGTGTCAAACTCACGATGACATGTCATCATGTGACGTATCACAACTTTTCCCCCCTTCGCTAAACTGGGGGTGGGAGTGGCCAGTGTGTGATGCATCTGGCCTGTGGGCCACGAGTTTGACAGCCCTGGCCTAAAGCATCACATATTCTTGAGCAATATATATTATTTCAATATGGCTTTAATAATAGCTGATGTAAATGCTTTTTCTTCTATAATTAAATTGAGCTCATGAAATCCAAAGATTATTTTGATTATTTTTGAAAGAGCAACATGAATAAATTTGTATAGTTGGTGTAATTGAAACATAGCCTAGTGGCCAATCAGTGTCCATGTCCACCACATGTTTATCAAGACAAGAGGGACAAGACACTAGATTGAAAACAGCAAGTGTGACTGATTGAAACTGTGCCCCCTTTTACACATGTACAAGTACTATGTATGCAATGCATGTTTAAAAGGTTTGGGATTTTTGATTGTTCTATTGTACTTAGTGTTTTGAAGCCAGAAAAGTCACTATAGATGCTCCTATATAAAAATACAATGTAAACTCATTTTGTCTCTAAATCAATTTTTTTGACTTAGCAGTCTCCAGATTATTGGACTACAATGCTTAGAATTTCACCTTTCAGAATTCTTCAGAATTCTTACAATCTGGAGAACACCAGACTAGGATATTCTGCAAATGGATATCCAAAGGCATTCAGGAAGTTTACAAACATTTATAGGAGGCAAATATGCCTCTTCAACTGTTGTTCCCTAGCAGTTGATGTTTAAGATATGTAGACTGAGATTGTAGAAGTAATAACTGCTGTTAATATAAATAACTATTGATAGCGCAAACTTTCTTGACTTTGTCCAGTCCCTTTAGAAACTATTTAAATTTGTCTGAATTGACCAATTGAAAATGAACAAGAGTTGGCTTTAGCTTCAGAGGTAGTATTCAGCCGGTTTGAACCGGTTCAGGCAAACCAGTAGGGAAAATTTTAAGTGGTTCAGAGAACCGGCAAATACTACCTCTGGCTGGCCCCATCCCCACCCACTCGGTCACCCAGTCTCCATACACCCTGCTTTCCATGGCAAGTTTTCTCCTTCTCAGTCATACACACAGAGCGTGCACACATCTCACAAGAAGGAGGAGAAGACTTGGCCAAACTTTTCTGCCTCCCTTCGCAGCAGAGCTTCTCAGAAGGCAGCTGCTGCAGTCTGTCCCTTTAAGGTACTTTGATGTGGGGTGACGGGGGATCATAAAGGGACAGGCAAGCCAAAGGAGCTGCCTTCTGAGCAGCTCCACTGCAAATGGAGGCAGAAAAGTTCAGCCAAGTCTTCTCCTCCTTCTCCTTATTTTGTCAGCCCGAGGGCGGAGGGGGGGAAGATACATGGGCAATCACCCTGTCTCTGCAGCATCTGTCAAATGATTGAGTGGGTGTGGCCAACTTGCTGCCCCACCTTGCCATGAGTGATGTCGAGTTGGCCATTCCCACATAGTCACATGACCACCCAGCCATGACCACCAAGCCACACCCACCAAGCCACACCCACAGAACTGGTAGTGAAAATTTTTGAATCCCACCACTGTTTAGCTTGCAATTCTAGGGAACTTATATTTTAACATCACATGGTCCTTCTCTTGAAGAAACCTGTGCTGTCAACATTATCTTCTGTATCAGTTGTTACCTAATGTAAATAATATTCCTGAATCTAGAGCATTGGTTGTTTAATTCAGAGCACATTTAAACAGGAAAGATTAGTTGAAAATGAAGTGATGAATAATTCATTTTCCCCTATTTTTTGGGGGGAGTGGGGACTAGGTAGAAAGAGGGATTTAACCTTCTGATTCTCTTTCCTAACGTTTCTCTATTTCTCCAGTCATTCATTCCAAGTGGAATTCAAGTTTTCATATAGATTTTGAGGCAATAGGATTCTGAAGTTCCAAAAAGAATGGAAGGACAAATTTATAGCGACCCCATTCTATCTCCATTTTTCCCCCAGTGGATATAAATGCGATTGCTGCTAGTCTCTAATTTTATCCCCCTGGAATTGGGGGCATGCTGTGTACAAACTCTCATAACCTTTTTTTGATAATGGAGAAGCAATTCAGTCTGTTCTAATCTTTGTGGGACAGCATTCAAGGACAAAAAGAATTGCACTACAGGGATCTTATTAAAGAACCTGCAGTATTGCAATATTTGTTTGCTCAGGAAAAAACTCTGAAGAATTCTAATTATATTTCATTAAATCTGACATTTTTGCTTCTTAGCTAAATTTAGTATGACTGGCTAGTCTCATAAACTATACTAAATTGATTCAGGAAACTTTTTTTTGGAAATCATTAATTCTTCTGATTAGTATTCTGCTTAAAAAGCAGTTCTTTTGTAGGACAGTAAAAATGGAACAGATCCACCAACGAGATTTTGCATATGCACAGCACAAAAGCTATGCTTTGATTGGTTTCTAATGATGCAATCCTATTTTGCCTAATCAAGGCAAAACTCCATCCAGTTTGGTGGAGTTTAATCTCAGGTAAGTATGCACTTGCAGCCTAAGCCTATTACTCTCAACTTGGGCAACTGAGACTTGTACAGATGTGCAACACCTCCCCAAGTTTTGTTATATTTGTAAACATGACATTGAAATCTTATTGGCATTTTGTAACATTTGGAAGCACAACTTAAATTTCCAAGAAGCTCATTCATTCATTCATTCATTCATTCATTCATTCATTCATTCATTCATTCGACCTACATGACTGTCCATCTTCAACAATAATAAAAACCCCAAAATAGTAAAAGCACTTCTTCAATATCAAATGTTGAAGACAACAAATTGCAATTTAGGATGCTTACAAAACCAACAACCCCAGTCAGAGGTGGGAGGTCTTCTGGGGCTAAAAGACACATTTGGAATGTTGAAATAATGTTGTGGGTGCATTCACATAATGGGTACCATAAGATAGGATTGTCTCTTCACTAAATATATTTCATGGCTGAAGGCAAATTGATACCTTGTGGTTGCATGATATGGGAGTTTTGTATCCATAGATCTCAAAGAAGGATCAAATGGACATATTCAGGATTTGTTCATCTTAATCATTTTGGCTTGGCATGATATGCAATTTTAACTATTTTGTTTATTAAATATGTATAACATATTTATAAAAATTAATGCAAAACCATAACAGCATATACAAAATTGTTTACATATTAAAATAATTAAAAAATAAAGCTGATTCAGAAGGAGAGCAATTTCTGTATGGCAAGATTTATTGCACTTGAAATGAACTATGTGGGCCCAGATGTGCTATTCAGCCAGTTCCGACAGGTTCCGGAGAACCGGTAGTGATAATTTGGAGAACCGGCAAATACCACCTCTGA
>JANHJO010002401.1:9076-22322 GCA_032468235.1 Pseudoxyrhopus heterurus | reverse complement strand
TATTTATCCATGCTGTGAGCCGCCCAGAGTCCTTGGGAGTTGGGCGGCATATAAATACAATAAATAAATAAATAAAAGAAGCTATAAGTAAGAAAGTGTTAAACCAATTTGACATAGTGGTTAAGGTGCTGGCCTAGAAATCAGGAGACTGTGAATTCTAGTCCCGGCTTATGCATGAAAGCCAGCTGGGTGACTTTGGGCCAATTACCAGGAGATGGTAAATTCTAGTTCCAATTTAGGCATGAAAGCTGGCTGGTGACTTTGAACCAGTAACTCTCTCCCATCCCAAGTCACCTCACAAGGTTGTTTTTTGTTGAGAAAATAGGAGGAGGAAGGAATATTAGGAATATTTACCACTGTGAGAGGAAAGGCTACCTGCATAATGTCCAGCACCTGGGCTGCTGTGCCCTGTCCCTTTAATACCTCTGCCTAGGCAGCCCAGCTATAGGACTATAGGTCTCTCTGGGGTTTTGGAGCCCACTAACCTGGATATAGATAAAAGAACTCATGAGAGTTGCTTGAGTTATTTAGAAAGTAATAAAGGCGAGATAAAAAAAATCAAATAAGTAAATAAATCATCTAATTGTTGATTGAACTACAGCTTTGGAACAGTTGAATGATGCTTTCCCTCTGGCTGAGGCAATTACTTCTATCTTCTTTCCAAAGAAAAGAAGCAGAAGGGACATGAAAGAAAAAATAACTGGCTGGAATGGACACACTTTAAAGGAGTTTGGAGGAAGAAATGTTGCTATTCAGATATCCATTGCTAGAAGCAAACATTGCTATTCAGGAAAGAAAATCGAGCCAGGCAGGAATCGAACCTGCAATCTTCTGATCCGTAGTCAGATGCGTTATCCATTGCGCCACTGGCCCTGTGATAACCTATCCACTGATGCATAATTCACCTTTGACAAAGAGGGAAGTTGCCAAAGCATCTAAGTGATAGAGGAAACAAGAGACAACTATATTGCTTGAGACACAGTGCTTTTGGATGCCTGCCATTTGAGAAGGCCATTGCAATTCCTCTGGGAAATCTAGCTTTCCTGAGCATAAACGTTTGCCTCGAAGCTGCTAAGCATCTCTAAAGTTGCTCTGTTGCAATGGGAACACCTCACTTCTGCGGGATAAAGATGACCGTGAGGGTAGACCCAGAGCCCTTGAACATTTTTAGATGATCAGGGGATGACTGACTTGTATGCTACCAAATGCATTCATTGGCATTCCAGAATTTGACCTGCTGTTGCTGAAGAAAAGACAGATGTCATAAAAGATAGGTGAGATTAAAGAAGATGGCTGAGGATGCAGCCCAACAAAAGGGTCAGGGATTAGAAAGAGGGTTTTTTATTGGCTCCTGTCTTTGTGAGAGAGTAATCAATCCATCAGAGTAGAGCTGAAAGGGACCTTGGAGGTCTTCCAGTCCAACCCTCTCCTCAAGCAGGAGACCCTATGCCATTTCAGACAAGTGGTTGTCCAGTATCTTCTTAAAAACCTCCAGTGATGGAACACCCACAACTTCTGAAGGGAAGCTGTTCCACTGGTTAATTGTTCTCAGTGTTAGGAAGTTTCTCCTTAGTTCTAGGTTGCTTCTCTCCTTGATTGGTTTCCATCCATTGTTTCTTGTCCTGCCCTCTGGTGCTGTGGAAAATAAGTTGACTCCCTTCTCTTTCTGGCAGCCCCTCAAATACTGGAATACCATTATCATGTCACTCCCAGTCCTTCTTTTCTCTAGACTAGCTATACCCAATTCCCACAACCATTGTTGATATGTTTTAGTCTCCAGGCCTTTAACTAGTCTCCTAGCTGCTTTTTTCCAAAGCCTCAACACCTTTTTTTGTAATGTGGTAACCAAAACTGGATGTAGTATTCCAGGTGTGGTCTCAGTAAGGTGGTACTTCATGTGATTTTGATTCTATGCCTCTGTTTATACAACCAAATATCGTATTAGCTTTTTTTTGGCTGCTGCTGCACACTGTTGGCTCATATTTAATTGATCATCCTCTAGGACTCCAAGTTCCCTCTCACAGTTACTGTTTTTGAGTCAGGTAAACGACTAACCAGATGTGGTGGTGGTGGGTTCCTCGGTTCAAAGCTGCTTTTAACCAAGTGTGGTGAGGCTTCTAGAGAGCAAAGATTCAGGTAAGAATTTTAGTACTCATGCTAGACTCAAGGGTGGTGGTACCACTAGGCACTCTCACCCATAGACGAGGGGATCCCTGAAAGGGTTGCTGTATAGATGTTCATTTAAAAGAAAACATGACTGTAGAAGAGTTTAGCGGAATTGCAGACCTTGAACCCTGAGGATAGTTTTAGACTGCATATATTGGCCCGAAGGAAATAAAAATTTTGGATGTAGCTTTCTTCTGCAGCATACCCAAACTCATTGATTGTTTATACTGTGTTTTCAGGGAAAATACATGATTTTTCAGGATGCTCGTAATATAAGCCCTACACCAAAAATAAGCCCAGTTAAGATCATCAGCCGGACGGACGCATTTAGTACGTCCATTGCAACACATGATGGACTTGAAATTGAATTATAAAATAAGACATCACCTGAAAATAAGCCGTAATGCGTCTTTTGGAGCAAAAATTAATATAAGACCTGGTCTTATTTTGGGGGAAATACAGTATTAAGGATACCATATCTGGTTTGCCAAAAATAAATTTAAAAAAAATGCAAATATCCATTAGATGGCAGCAAAAACGTCTCTGCTACCATCTAAAGGTGGTCTGAAATTTTGCAGTCCTGATAATGGTAGCTCTAGTTCACGATATGTTGGTTAATATTAACCCTGGCTTTCTTGGCTATGGTTTACTAAGAATGTTGTTTGTTCACGTACTCAAGTAGTCTTGAAAAATAGCAAATCGTGATCATGTGAGCCTGAAATGCATCTATTGTAAATATATGCTAGTTGCTAAACCCCTGAATTTTGATCACATGATTGTGGGGATGCTGCACCAGTTATGTGTGAGGACCAGTTATCAGTCACTTTTTTTTCAGAGACTTTAAAACTTGTTAAGGTTGCTAAATGAATGGTTGTAAGCAGAGGACTACATGCTGTGTAAATCTCTGTAAAGAATAACAGAGTTGGAAGGAACCTTGGAGCAGACGTGCTATTCAGCCAGTTCCGACAGGTTCCGGAGAACCGGTAGTGATAATTTGGAGAACCGGCAAATACCACCTCTGATTGGCTGATCACATAGTCACACCCACCAAGCCATGCCCACAGAACCGGTAGTAAAAAAATTTGAATCCCACCACTGTGTGGGCCTTCATGTTATCAACACATAGTAAACTTGATTAATACACTAACTGATAATATTACCATTGCTAACATAAAGATAGTAGGAAAAAACTACTGATGAGACAAAACTACTTATAATAAAGCAAGAAAAGAATACATTTATTGCCTGAGAAATATTGTGCTGAAAACATTTTTATTTTTGGGTTTTTTTTTCATTGGATTTGCTTGGAAAGATGGGAACTGTGGTGAGGCACATCTGGAGAACACCAGTTTTGGATGATAATGATGGAGACACCCCTTTTAGAATATCCTGATTTTAATTTCATTGGTGGACCACCCTTTAAATATTCTACGGAACTCCTTCTTCCCACAAACACAGGAAAGGAGCATAAACAAAATTCTTCTGAAATCAGCCTGTTTAGAGCCTGTAATTAAAATGTTCATTAGAGAGATTCTTTAATAATTACTTGCGCTGACTAATGAGAATTGTAATATTAGACTTATCTTTTTCAGCCATATTTAGCAATTAGAGTGCCTCTAAAACCTTCAGAATCAGAGCTCATAAAAGCAACTTAAGTACAATGCTAATAAATGTGACAGCATGTACAGAATGTGATCTGCACATCTCATAGCAATGTTTGATTGTTTTTTGCTTCAATTCCCAAGTTCCTTTTTTTAAAGAAAACTTTAATTTGAATTTTGTTAAATTGGTTTAAGTATACACATTTTTTCCAGTTTCAATTTGCATCCGCATGATGAAGTTGCAGTGTTACATGAAATCAGTGGTGAGATTCAGCTGTCTTATAAATTTTTTGCCATCACAAAAGGCACCAGGTTTTATTTTCAGGGAGGATGTCATCCACTGACTCACCTCACTTGCATGCATCGCCCCCAGCTACCTTTTCGCTGTCAAAGGTCTTCAGGAAGTTCTTCTATGGCTGGCAAGGCCAGCAAGGGTTTCCTGAAGGGTTCTGCAGCTGATAACAGAGCTCTGGATTGATCTGGAGTTCTGTTATTGGCTGCAGAGGCCTTCAGGAAAGCTTTCCCGGCTGCAGAAGAAATGGGCGAGCAAGGCAGGTGTCGGGGTGTGCGAGGCCTGGCTGCAAGTGTCCAGAGATAAATTGTAGGGCAGCTCCATCCCCCCATCCCACCCTAGCTTAATTTTTAGCCGTGCACCCTGACGTGGGCGTGGTCTTAATTAGGGCTTATTAAATTTATGCTGCAATCCTATAAATGCTTTCCCTAGGTTTTTAGAGTGGTAAATGCATTATTCAATTGAAGGAAAAATGGTTAAGAGTTTCCATCTTAATAGCTGGAAGTAAGCAATTATTACTTTTACAACAGTTTTGCATCAGCCTCAGAATCCTTTGATTTTTTTTTTCCTCTGGACACTTGCATAATATAATTGCTACTTTCATTCTCCAATCCATCAAAAGCATTTTGTAAACTCATAATTGCCATCATCTCTACAGTCTACTAGGAGACTGATTTCAAAGCCAACATTTCCCTTGTAAGATTACTAAGGTGAATAAAGTTCAGGGACAATTTGAATGGGGAAACAATGATCCCCCAAGCCATGTAGAGGACAAAACGCCAATATTTTCTGCTGGAATCTTGTAATGTTGGTTCTAATACTTCAGTTGGGTTTGTAATAAATTGTCTCAGCTGCCAAAGAGAAATAGCAGAAGAAGATCAACACATCAAGCGCCCTAAGGAAGGCTGTATAGAGACAGAAAGTTCTTATCTTTACAATGAGATGAAAAGATTTCCTTCTATTCTTTTATTGGTCTGTTGACTTAATTTGGCTCTCATAGCTTGGGAAGTTTTGCAGCCTATTGAACATTCAATTTCTTCAACTTCCTCTTTCCCTTGATAGACCCTCTTCTTGTATATCCAATGGTGCGAACATGCATGTGTAAACTTTTAAAAATGTATGTGTAATTTAGCCATTTATTTCCTTTCAATGTAATATTCACATGTAGTTTTATGATTAACAGAGCACCACAAATACAAATCTTGTCAATGTTTCATTAATGCACATGAATCCACAGGATTGCAATGGTTTCTCAATATGGGGTTTTATATGGAAATGTATGGAGGAAAAGAAATGAAAGGGACTGAACATATTAAAACTTAAGAGGGCTGCTCATTCTGCATATCAAAAATAAAGCAGAGATTTATGTAGGATTATTGATCTACCAATTTCACTTCAAAAGATTAAGAAGTTTATACTTCCCTCAATTTGAAGAGAAATTTTCAAAAAAAAAAAAATCTTGATGGAAAGTTCTTGAACTTTTCTGAAATCATAGATAATATCATACCCTCTCTATTTTGTGTTGTATGTTTTTAGAACTGATATACAAGATTAGTTACCTATAAAAAAAATTGCCCTAAAGTAGGCCAATGAAGTTCATAATTCCAAGCCCAATTTTAACTAATCACGCTTGGCTTTCAGCAACCATGTTGAATCATATTCAATTTACCAGCATTTATTAAAATACATTTGAAATTAACACGGTAGCAAAGGTAAGAGTAATGAATGCTTAGCTGTTGAAGGCAGTGTCATTATCCTCTTTGTCAAGAAAAAAAAAGATAATTTGTGTCAATGAAGTGGTTTGCATCACTTTAATTTAATCTATTTGATTTAGGTGCATTTAGAAGCCTCCACAAGCCTCTTATCTCCCCTATCATTTGCAAATTCAGGAGAAGCTTCTGCTCTAGTATAACCCAAGTGAAGAAGCCTCTTGCTCTTTGTGAGAGAGAAAAGATTTTAAGACGGGGCTGCTAAGGAAAGTTTTATCTTGCAATCTTATCTTAGCAAGGCAAAATCCAAATGCATCTTTCAATTTTTGCATCTCCTAATGAGTTTTGTCTAATCAGAAACCAAGAAAATAATTAGATATAGAAATATGGCTGTTACCCTCGGTATAATCACAGCAATGGATTAGCTTTGGCAGATCCATAAAATCTTTCATCATTATGCCTAACATTCAGCAGTCATATAACTTTCAATGTGAATCTGATAATAAATAAACATTTCTGTTTGCATCCTGAAATCAAGTACTCATCATGATTTCAGTGCATCAATAATTACTATTAATTCACCAGTCTGATCTGTATTGCAAGTTCTAAGTCAGATGAAAGAGACTCTCTCACGGTGAAGTTTCACAACTTTGCAATCCGTTCTCATATATTTCATTCTGAGATTTTTGATGAACTGTTGAAAAATAGATTATTAATAACTTTTATATATATATATTTTTTTATCACTGCAGACTTTCTTTCCTGGTTGGAAAAAAAAATCAGAAAACATGCCAGAGCAAAGTAATGATTACAGGGTGGTGGTGTTTGGAGCAGGAGGAGTTGGCAAAAGTTCACTGGTCCTGAGATTTGTTAAAGGCACCTTCAGAGACAGTTACATCCCTACAATTGAAGACACTTACCGGCAGGTGATCAGCTGCGATAAGAGCATATGCACTTTGCAGATTACCGACACAACAGGGAGTCATCAATTTCCTGCCATGCAGCGCTTGTCTATTTCCAAAGGACATGCATTTATTTTGGTCTATTCGGTCACCAGCCGGCAGTCTTTGGAGGAACTCAAGCCCATTTATGAGCAGATATGTCAGATCAAAGGGGATACAGAGAGCATTCCAATCATGCTGGTGGGAAACAAGAACGATGAGGACCACAACCGAGAGGTACAAACCACTGATGGAGAAGCCATGGCCAAAAAATGGAAGTGTGCCTTCATGGAGACCTCAGCTAAAATGAACCACAACGTCAAAGAGTTGTTCCAAGAGCTGCTGAATTTGGAGAAACGTAGGACTGTGAGCTTACAAATCGATGGCAAGAAAAGCAAGCAGCAGAAAAGGAAAGAAAAACTGAAAGGCAAGTGTGTGGTCATGTGAAAGGATCCTTATTCTGGAGCAGTCATGCCGATGTCTTCTTCTGACTGTACCAGATTTCATGCCCCTAAGCCATGGGAAAATTGGTGAAACTGTTTTATTAATAGCAATTTTGAAAGAAAAGTACTTGAATCAAGCAATTGTTTGAAGTAAAAGTACTTTCAAGAGGTTGTCTTTTCATAATTTAGCCATTAATGAGAACAATAAATTGTTTCAAAGGCGCAATGGTGTCTAACTTCCAGATCAGAAACAATAACATGTCCATAAGAGTCCCTGGCATTGCTATTGCAATGAAAGGATCTGGTAAATAATCATTTAAAGATAAATACTAGTGTTATGTACAGACTCATGAAAGATGCATGTGGGTGTGTATGCACATCCATACACACATATTTGGCAGACTTAATTTGATTTTATTTAGGCATTTAGTTTCCTAGACTGTAGTTTTTTCAGCTTCTACTATGTCTTGTTTTATTCTCACTGATTCCTTATCCTCCTAAGTAATGTGTAAAATAATCTTCCCTCTTGTAGCCAGAAGAACTGCTATATGCATGGGCAAAACTCAATATTTTTCAGCTCTACTTGCAAATAGTTCAGTTCAGAAATGGCAGTTCAACATGGCATGGAAATTATTAGAAAATAGGATACCTGGGAGGGGGAATATTTTTGATCAAAGGGTAAAATTAAACAATGTTTCTATAGTTCTTAACTTTCTGTACATTTATTTTTACCAAATACCAAATAATACTAATGATGTTCTATAATCTGAAGAATTTCTAATTTATAAATTATTGAGTAAATTACAGTTATAATCCATCAATTGTGAAGAGTTAAAACAAATACAATTAATTTAGTATAGACTGATTAGGAATATTTGTGTTGGGGAACAATCATATGTTACCTAGAGGGCAACCAATGACCATTCTTGTCTCTATGGCATAGACAGGGAGGTCCATACCTTTATCCCAGAAGTGTACTGATACCAATTCAACTGATGTAGATAGATGTACCGGTAGATGTTGTCTCTATAATATTCAGCCTCAGGAAGAAAGTAGAATGGTAACATCCATGCACTACTTCCAAAATCTGATTGTTCCCCAGACACATAAATAAAACCACTGAGACTATACAAGTCTGGAACTGGTGCAGAAAATATTTTTAGCAGTAATGGGAAGAAGTAGGAAAAAATGTTGTTCCCTAACCATCCCCCTTAAAATAGACACGCAGTACCTCCCACTCTGATTGCAGCAAACCACAGAAGTTGTGAATGTGATGAAAGATCCACCAGGAAATTTTAAGTGACCCTTGGAATTAGGAAATTTCAAAAACAAAAACACTCTCATTCCTTAATAAATCCTCTTCTGTGCACAGTAGACAGCAAGAAGTGTCACTAAGGAAGAAATGGATTCAACATTCTCATGAATGGGTGGGCACCGTTGTGTAGGGCAAAGATACACTACCAAAACACTTGGATGCAGCCATCCAAGAACTCAAAAAGTTGTTATCAGGTTATCCTCCAAGGAAACTGAAGATTAGATAGGAAAAAAACTCATCTGCCTCCTCCTCTTATTCTCAACAAATATAAGCTGAAGCTTCATTTTAAAGATGAATCATTAGTTATATTTAGTACCAAAGAATAATAATCTTAACTATGTTTCATAGTAATCAAATATTAATTTAATTTTTCTTCCTTCCACACTATCCATGCTATTTCCTGAATTGGTCCCTGGTTTGCCCTTCCGGCCAAATATGGTTCTAAATTCAAAGAAAGATCCACAGCCTTTGGAGAAGAGTATAAATTTCTTTGAATCTTATTTGCAAGCAGATGTGGATTCAAGTTAGCCTTGATTATCTTAAACAGACACCTGAAACCTCTGCATTTATATTATGGCACATGAATCAGAGCATTTCTCTTTTTTAAAAGAGAATGTAAGGAGAATGGGGTCTTTTTGAATCAGTATATTGGTATTTTAGCAAATGCGTATATCAAAAGTGAGGCAATCCAACAAAGTATTCACAAAAAAATAGGATGTGTGTTTCACTGTGAATGTCACTGAAGAGGTGCTTTTAATGCATTGTCTGCTTTTAACTAGGTATTGCTCATGATGGTGTTAACACTGTGAATCCTTCCATCTTAGCTGCCCCAAACAAATTTCTGTTCTGCACAAAAGCAAGAATTGCAGGCAAGCAAGGAACCTGCCATATGAAACCATAGCTCATTTCAAATGGAACATATTTTTTTTTCATTTTTTGTAGAGGAGAAATAAAAATGGATGAACCTAAGGTGAAGATAGGTGTCTTTTATAAATGTTTGATCTTGATAGAACAAATGTGTTTGGGGAGAGTGAAGTGTTACAGCAACAACTTGCACCTTTAAACTACACACATTCATTTGAACAAGAAAAACTGTCTTCTGATGTTCCAGTAAAGGAGGGGTGGGGGAGGAATACTACTTTAATAGTGCTCCTCTCATATGGTTATTTGTTCCAGACTGAATGCCGGAGATGATTAATGGTGTTCTCTGAAATGTGGTGGAAATTATTTTGACACCCATTCAGTACATTTTGAAGCATTTGTTTTCAGGACATCAAAGCCTGTTAAAACTTCCTCCACATTTAGGAATTATAAAATGGATCCAATGGCTTCTCTCTTTTTTTTGTCTTAGTCAGAATCTGCAGGAGAAGGAAACCAAGAGCTGAGTTCATTTAACATCCTTAGTCTAGTTAGTGAAATCTAGTGGTCAATAGGATTTTGTTGTAGCTTACCCTGATATGAGAATCCATCCAACTAGTTTAATTTATTATTTAAGGTATTGTGTGAACCCAAATAAAGTAACAAAGCTTGTGGTCTGAATTCATTGGACATAGTGCATTGGTTTCACTCAACAAATGCGTCCTATTCAGTCTTTTTTTCCAAAAGAGCAGTACATCTAGTTTTCAAATTCTCTTTTAATATTTTTGCATCATTAGTCATTTTGTCATTAGAAAGAATCTCTTTAAAACCACATAAAAGCATATGGACAATTTTTATTTATTTTCTGTTAAACAAGTTGATTTTCAAACTATCACAAAATCCAACAGCATTTAGTAGGTCAATAATTCCATATAGAACCACATTATTGGCTTCTTTTGCTTTTAAGCATGCCTTCATTAAAAAGGTTTTCACCCTTTCTGTTTGGGACTCCATTAAGGAAAATAAAAACTCCAGACTGAAATACATTTTGAAACATAATCTGGTGCTGCTTGCTAAAATCACGTTACATTTAGAATCTACTTATAAGTAATGAATATTTTGAATTAGAATTTCAGGATCAACGTAAACATGATGTAAGAAAACACAGCTCTTGATTCCTCTTTCCTTCATACATTCTGTCAACTTCATTCCCAGGTCTATTTTTCTTAACCTGCAGAAATTGAACAGAGCAACTCTGATATATTTCTTTGGAATCATTTAGTACTTTAAGGCATCCTTGTACATTGAAGTCATCTGGTAGCATTTCTCTGGCTTTTTGTAGCAATATTTGCTCCAACAACACTTATTTATCAGGGATGCTTCCTATTTTATGATAATAACTGCTGGCTAATTAGTGCTCTTCTTTGTAATTTGGAGAGTAGTTTTCTAGCCATTTTCTGTACTTACTGTTCTTCAAGATTTATCTTCTTTCTGAATTAACTCTGGGGATGTGGGGAAGGTGGGTGAGGCTGGACTTGATCTGAGTCTCTTTTTTTTTTTTGCAGTTGTATCACTGAAAAAGAGAAGTGATACAATTAGTGATGATTAAATTAAATCCCATTGTTTCATGTATGTGGTTCTGTAAAACTACATACAGATATTAACCATGATTTATTCTAATGGCAATGCATGTGCATGAATATTGAGGCACCAGGAAGCACATAGCCTGCCAAGTTACAAACTCACAGATGCTAAAAAAAAAATCATTAGATATTCATTAGGGCAGGACAGTTCGTTTCTTTTTAATTGAGCCAAAAAGAGCTATGGTTTTAACTCGGTTTAATATGATCAGCAGCGGACAAAATAAAACCTTCAGAAATATCTCATAGCATGTTTGTGTGGGAGAAAGGAACTCCACTTGGATGCTACAAATATGCTTTTATCACTGTAATACTGGGAGATAACTAAAAGCAGCCCTACGGAGCAGCCTGTAACTCCCAGAAAAGCTATTAATAGAATTTTCCTTGTAAATGCATGACATCCCTGTCAAAGAAGCTTGTACAAATCCTTCTTAACTTCATTCAGTCTATATTATCTTAAAAAAAGGACAGTTCATTTATTTCCCCAATCCTGGCTGTGATTACAAATCTAATCTTTTGTACCAAGGAAACGTTAAATTTTAAAGTTTTAAACATGTAAGCATCCTATTTAGATTCCAGAAATTAGAAGATATTTTAAATAGTTATGCATATTAAACTCTATCCAATCAGTCATCTTTTGGAGATCATTATTTAAATGGAAACATACAATTCTTCTGTTGCTTGTTGATGCCATTCTTGTAATAATAGAATAAGCCATGACTATATTTCATAGCCTTGCAGTTGCTGAGGCAAGGCTATATACAAGCAATATTTATTCTTCGACCGTAATTCTAAGAAAGGTATGTTTTATATTATACCCTTTTGTTGTAATTTATAATAGATTTTACATATATGTGTATTGATCAAAATACATGTTCACTCTTACAATGTAAAGTTTTGTGGGAGTTTTTTTGATAGAAGAGAGAAATTCTTAGGGAATAAATAGTTATTTGGTTTGTTACATGCGTGGTTTATTTTCAAGTGTGATACTAATAAATATGAAATGTTTGAAAATCAATACTCACACACAAAAAAATAACTTGTTTAAACTTGTCAAGGGATGCCAGCATCATGAAAATGTAATATGAAAAAGTATGCTGTTCAAAAAGCATGAATTTTATATAAGTCTGCAAGCTATTAAGATGCATATTCAAGCGTATTTATTGTTATAGTTTCATTCAGTAATATTTTATTCAATAGCGTTTATCATGTACTTTGTGCCTCCAGGTTTCTATGTTCCCTGTGATATTCTATAGATAAAGCAGAAAAAAAATAAACATTTTAAATGACAAATTTTAGATGTTGTTCTAATTCTTTATTCATCAAGTTTAAAAGTCAATTAAGTTGCAACCAAGTCTAAATGAAATCACACCTGTATTGCATTGGTAACAAAGATTAAAGTAAATAGCAAAGTATTTTATAAATCATGACTTCTACACTGAGAAAAAGACTCTCCCTATTAAAATTACCAATGATCTGTCCATTTTACTCTTCAAAGACTTCCTGGAACAGGCATATTTTAATGGACTTCCTAAATCCTGAAAAGCTGTTTAATAAGATGGGTGTAACCACAAATAAAGCCTCCTTACAAGTCCCCGATATAATACTCCTTCAGATTAGGGATCTTTGGCCAATTTTGCAGGGTGGGCAGATACTGCCAGGAGCAAGCAGTCTCAAAAATAGCAATCCTGTTATAAATGACCCCAAATGACCATGGGAAGGCAATCACCAATAAAAAGACCAACCATTCTAAGATGATGAATAACAGGAAGGAGTCTAAGCAAGTAGGTATCTGAAAATAACGCCACATTTCACATTGGAAAAGGGAGTATGCAGGTAAAGACAAACTTTTTAAAAGTGAATTCTAGAGATGATTCACTCAGGGGCAGAATTTGTGAATCTGGGTAGGATATAAAAGGAAGATGGAATCATAAACTTGCTGGAAGGCTTCAGACATGGGTGTTAATCTGCAGCATGTTGCATCTTCTGAAAAAGTTGCTTTTTCAAGTGGCAACTGGACTTTCTGGTTTTTCTTTGAGGATGTTTCACTTCTCATCCAAGAAGCTTCTTCAGAAGCTTTGGGACTTCACATGAATCTTTCCTCTTCCAAACACAATGAGGAGAAGTTTTATTTATTTATTTGTTTTGTCAAAAACATATATAGTTATATAAAAGTGGAAAACATAGAACATGAACAAGAATTATATATATAAGTAATTAAGGGTAACAGTAGGACAGGGACGGTAGGCACGCTGGTGCACTTATGCACGCCCCCTTTAGG